>PVJD01004038.1:0-147028 GCA_004026545.1 Mormoops blainvillei | reverse complement strand
CTCTTGGTCTGTGTCTATCTCATCTGTATCTGCACCTATGCACATACCAGGTGCTTAAGTATCTTTAGTGGCAATGAATCATTAGTAAAGGCGAAGGAGACTCCATTCCGTCATGAAATAATTGTGACGTGCTGCCATTTTCAGGTACTTTTATAGGCACGGGAGGTTCAGTAGTAACTAAAACAGAGCAAAATTCCCAGCCTCATGGAATTTCCATTTTTAGTGCAGAAAGGCAGAGAGTAAACAAAATAGGTCTGTAAAACATATAGCATGTTAGATGGAGGTTAGTAGGACAGAAGAAAATACAGCAAGTGAGGGGAACCTGGAGCACTGGCGGTGGGCGTGTGCAACTGGGAAGAGTGTGCCTAGGGAAGGCGTCACAGAGAAGGAGGTGGGGGTGCCAGCCGGCAGAAGCAGGAGCACTTGAGGGGAGAAGGAGGCTAGAGCTGAGTGAGGGAGGAGGGGGAAGGAGTAGATGGAGTCAGAGAGACTACCAGAGACTGTGCAGATTCCGTGGTGCAGCAGAAGGTACCACATGCAATCGCCATGGAAGTGAGAACACTGGGCAAAAGTGCCGTGACGTTCCTGTGAACTGATTCTTTGGATTAAAGGGCAGAGCAGGATTCTGGGCGGGTGTCGGAGAGGACACTTTGCTCCCAGGGTCAGCCCTAGGAATGGCGGAGCCCATGGGGCTCCACTCTGCTCTATTTCGTCTACTGTCTAATGGCCAGTACCTACCATGGTGCCTGGCACACAGAAGGAATTCAGTGAATATGCACTGAAAGAATGAGGGAAGAATGCAGAGCATCCATTTGGTTGGAGATTCAGATGATTCAAGTTGGGCTATTAAACAAAAGAAGCAGTTACATTGTTTTGAAAGGGGAGAGAGGTCAGAGAGGAAACTATTTTGGATTCTAGTTGAAATTTTAATGACAGCTTAAGTTTGGCTGTGCCAGTGGAAATGAAAAGAAGGGGAGAGAGGAGATGGAGCAAACGGGACTGGCAACCGATTCAGTGTGAAAATGGGGCTGATGTATTTTACTGTAACATTTTGAGCCTCATAAGCAGTAAAAGTAAACATGGGGTGGACATATTGGGTCTGAAGGGTGGTGGAAGATGAAGACTGAAAACAGACCACAAAATCTGGCAACAAGAAGAACTTTGATTTAATCTTTGAAAGAACAGTTTTTTAAAAAATTATTATTATTTTTTTAAATCTGAGCTTGCATAGTAACTAGGTCAAAGATTCAGACCCAGGAGCTCAGCTATATCTTGGTCTCCAGGACCAACTCTGGCCTTATGGGGGAGAGATAAATAGGTTTCTAGTTGAGCACATTGAAACTCAGACGCCAGTCACAGTTGCTTCTGTCTGGCCCTAATCTTCTGTCCTCATTGATTCCTGGACTTTTACTCCATCCCCAACAACCCCTACAGATTCCGCAAGTTACCTTGATTTTGGTAAATGGATTTCTGTGTTTTATTCTATGTTTCCATTTCCACTGTGGTCCCGTGCCTAAGGTTTACCTCCTTCCTGCCTCGAGCCACCTGAAGTAGAGCACCAGCCTCACTTTTCCGGACTTCTCTGGAACTGGCATTCAGCTACTGGGGCTCTGCTATCTGCTCATAGAATTCCCTCCTGCTGCCTGTTGGCATCTCTGAATGTTGTCTGATGCTGAGTATTTTCAAGCTGTATTTTAGTTGTTGGAGTACCCTTGTCCTTCATTTTGGACCTCTCTTCTGGACATGCTTGGCTGAACTTAACTGTCCCTTCTGGATAACGTTTTATGCCTGCCAGACTGGATTCCCTGCTAAACTAGAATCAGAATCTGAGTATGCAACAGCTGCCCGCCTCCAGGAGGTATATTTTCAGGGTCCCTGGTCCCTTGCTGTATGTCCTTGCTACTGAAATGACCTGAGCTCTTCTTCCCCCTCCACCGCCCCCGCCACTCAGGTCTTTGTAGATCTACATGCAGTCTTCTAAAGTGTCACCCTACATTCTTCTTAGAACAACCAGCTGATTTTTTTTTGGCCACAACTTTAGAAGAATCATCCAGACCACTGACCCAAAGTAGACAGGCCTCCCTTGTTAATTTTGTTCAAAGAACACCTCATTATTTGCATACATATTTTTGTTTGCCTGTTTTGTAGCTGTCTCCCCATCAAATTGAAGATCCAAGATTGAATAGATTGAATACCATTATATTCCAAACACCGAAAGTGTTTGCTGGATGAATACGTATGTCTTGATATATAAGCCATGAAAGGAGATGACTGAGAGTGAAAGCTAGTTTTTAGAGTTTTAAGATGTGACTGGGTGGAGAATAATGTGTAGAACATGAAATACTGATGACTCAAGAAACTGGTCAGAAGACAGGGGATGGTAGCTTGAAGGAGAAGCAGGACTGACGAAGGTTTACCTGAGAATGTAACCCATCTGAGCTTGTTTGAGACAGTGGGAAAAGGACCCCGAAGGGCTGGAGGAATCGAAGGAGGCATAATGAAATGGTGGAGGAATCATCGTGGGTTTCGGTTGACAAAAAAGTGAGATACATTTTCTTTAGTATCAGACAGAAATTTGGAGGTGGGGGGAAGCTGATGGAGATCGGTGTGGTTGGTTTGAGTCTCCTCTGCAAAAAGGAGAGGTTTTTGTCTGCTTAAGTGAAGTTGGGAATTGGAGGAGAAGATTTAAAGCAGTAACCATGAAAGGACAACATTCAATAAGGTTGTATAACAGAACTGACCCACAGCAAGGGCCCAGCTGAGGTCAGAGAGCATGACTTTGAAGGGTCCTCAGCTGGTGTTTATGATCTTTTTTTCAGAAAAACAAATTGCTTTTGAAGAAGGGAAGTCATGCAGTAGAGTCTGTGGAGCTGCAATTCACTCTCAGTGACTCTTCCCATTTGCTTTTCACCTAAGGTTTTTAGTTGCCTGGCTCTTTTTCTTTCTTTTCTTTTCTTTTTTGCAATTTCACATCCATATGAGATAAGCTGATGGCATATTTTATGGGTAATTTAGCAGATAATTTGGATAAGGGGAAAGAATATTAAAGAGAGAGAAAGAATTCCTTTCATCTTAAATAACAGTGATATTTCTTATTGTTGGTCACTGGACACATATTCGACCTGAGTTTTTGTTTTGTTTTGTTTTGTTTTGCCTTGCTAGGATTAAATCTTCTTTGCATGGTCAGTTATACTTGGGGACAAAAGAAAAAAGAAACTAAAATACTACTAAACTTGATGACTTCTCACTTGGCTAACAGAGTAAGGACGATATGAATGACCACACTTGATCGATGGTGTACTCCCTGGGTCCCCAGCTCCTTCATCGCTGAAAAGAGTATGGCAGAACTGAATTGCATGGAGTTGCTAGGAGGAAAACAAACAGTGAGATGGTAAAGGGCTGGCTAAACATTAAATGCTATACAAATACCTTTGGTACTGCTGCTCAGGAAGGACTCATGGCCTTTTAGATAAGCTTTATAAGATTTCTAAGGGAAGAAAATGAACGACCAACAAAGCAGGCATTGCATTCGGAAATCAGTCCCCTAATACTCTACTGATAAGTAGGCTGATTTTCAGTTACACTTTCCTTTTGAGGAAATGCAAACAGTTTAGTAACAGATCTTATGAATAGTTCTAATCTTCTTGAAGCAGGCCATTTTTACAAAGAAGGAAGCTTGAGCAAAGACTGAAGTTACTTGATAAGGATCAGCAATATGGCAGGTGCAAAGAAAAATTCACCTTACCATCTGCTTGTGAAGGTAATGAGTCAGGGACTCCATGATTCAACCAGGGTTGTGCCAAGAGCAGCTATGGGTACCTAGAAGGTGCTCAATAAATATTTGGTGCTTGAGTGAATGTTGTTGGAAAAAGTCCTTATCATATAACAACCAGTCTGCTAATTAGTGTGAAATATGTTCTAATGTCAGTTGCAACAAAATGTTTGTTTGTGACTCTAGATTTCACGTGGGTTTTAGGATTAAGACTGTAATTCTGAGGTTAGATCCCACAAATAACATAAGCAGTGGTCTAAGTGGAATGGTAAGCAGTTTCCTTCCTGAGTGTTACTTGTTACCATTTGCAGAACACTTTTATACTTATTTTCCCTGTTGACCCCACCAGGTGAGAAGGGTAGTATTCTACTTTTCCAAAGAAGAAAGCGAAACTTCAGCGGTTATGATGTCCCCACCTAGTGCACTATGATTAGCACTTAGCACAGATGGGACTAGAAATGAGGATGAAATCTCTGCATTCTTTTTCCTCCCTGAAAAGATCCCCTGGTAAAAACCAATAATGAATACACAAATAATATCCGAGGGTCAGGCCTTTAATAAACTTTTAGATTAAAGTACTGAGGTGAAGGCCTCTGTAAAATAAATAAAAAGTGCCTAGAAAAGGTCTATCATTAATATTTCTTATGGAATATCATGTGATATTAGTTGGAATAATAGGAATGGCAAATACTAGGGGCCAGACAGTCTCTTAAGTGCCTAATAGATATTAAATAATTCATTCCTCGCAACAACTCTATGGCATGGGCACCACAAATACTACTCACTCTCGTTTCTTCTTAGTTACTGAATTTGAGTTTTAAAGTTAAATAACAAGGGTTATCATATGATCCAAATTGATTTGGTTCCTGACTTCCAGACAGCAAGTAGTGGGAGTTTGGATACAAAGTGATTTATTCCACTTTATTCGGTTCTTAAATTTTAATAGTAAGGATATCTATGTTGTTATATTTAATCAGCACTGAAAGAAAGTGGAGTAACTTGCCCATGGCCACCCAGCTGGTAAGTTGTGGGTGCTGGACCTAGAACTTGAATCTAGGCAGACTGGCTGCCAAGTAAGTTCTTGTTTATTATGGACCCTCTATCATGTACCAGAAAGTTTAGGGCCTGAAGTTTTGAATAGAGAAGAGAAGGAAATAGAACATGGAATATTACAATGTGGATGAGTGGGGAGGAATAAGAACAACAAAAAAAAAACATTGCTGGTGACTCGGGTGGATAAATTTGGGTCTAATGACATCTGCTTACTTATGGTTTTACTTTAAAATTTGGGAAGCAAAATGTATCATTTCTAAAATATCTGCTGCCCAGAAGCCCTATTTACTTTAATGGGATGAGAACAGTGATGAACCCAGCTGGGCTCAGTGTTTGCTACTGTACCATCTTCCTATGGATCTTCCTGGAATTCCAGCTCTGAGGCATATGCTGAATAGGTTCTGCTTCATTCACCAAGTTGTACAAGGAAAAGTGTTTTGTTAGTGCTGTTTCCTAACAATACTCATTGGGCATCATTACCCAGAGATGTTCCCTAGGGAAACAGCTCTATAGTCAAATAACCCTAGAACTCCCTGCAAAACAGAGCCCCTGGACTATTGCACATCAGCATATAAAAGATTTGTTAAGTTCTGCAGGAAAGAAGCCTATTTAACTTTGCTTAACCAAGCATTTTTTTCCGACTATTTGATCAAAAAAAATTTGGAAGAGGTTTTATTGTTGCTATTTGCATAATATCTATTAACAGTCCATGGGACACACTTTAGGAAACCTTGAGCTGATGTAAAAAATGTTGCACCGAGACAGATTATTTTATACAATTGGATCACTACTCAGTTGACCTAATCAATATCATTTTGTGCAACCTATTCCTAGGAAGATGAAGCTACTTATACTTTCCAAGTCAATATACTTTAGGATATACAAAATTCTTCTATATACATCATGTCATCCGACTTTTAAAACCGCTGTTTGAGAAGGCAGGGAAGCTATCCTCATCTCACCCGACTCGAGGGAAACTGTGACTCAGAAGGGCAGTGTCCTGCTCCTCAGGGACCCCGAGCTGTGCTCCCTGATGCAGTCACTAGGCTTCGCAAATGTGTTGAACCCCTGGTGGGGGCGCTTGTGCTTTAAGTTGTATTTTTCATCATGGTGACTGGTTTGTGTTGATTTGTTGTGATTTGTAGTGGTTCTACTGTGAGATGTCTTATGTAACATCTGACTGCCGGGGAAAGACAAGTTTATGAACTTGGAACGAAAAATAGAAAAATTAGTGTTCTAGAGAAAACAGTGGTGTTAATGTGTGTTCTGGACAGTTAAAATAACTAAGCAACACTAAAACACTTTTAAAAATCCCAAAGGTTGGTCATTGTAAAGTTGTGTTAACTTTCACAAAAGTTTTTGGACATAGAGAAATCACCCAGAAGCCAACAGGAATTACAAATATCATGTTCTTCAAACAATCAGGACTAGAAGTTTGTCTCTAAAATATTTCCAGGATTCCTTATTTTACAAATGGGGGAATAGGCTCAGAGGAGTTAAGGGGCACACCAAGCTCTCACTACTGTAGTGTGAGATTGGACAGAAACCCAAATCATCTCACTTTTCAAGAAAGTGATGCCCACTGTAGTGAGACAGCATGGAGGAGTTTCCAGGGCCGGACCCGGATTGCTTACGACGTACAACTGTATTAAGAACCCTTGAGAGAGTGAATAGCAAGCCAGCCACTGTAAAAGAATCTGACTGTTAAAAAATTCCCCTTCAATTGCCTCCTTACCTCCGGTAGCATTTAAATACCTGCTATCCTACAATTTCTAGAATTTCTGTACATTTTTGGTTCCTCCCTAACAGCACTTAGGCAGCGCCTCATGTGTGAGACCCTATCCAGGTAGTTTGATGCCTCCCTCTCTTCCTTCCTGGTGGCTGTAAGGATTTTCCTCTGGTTTCTCTTCATTGGATGTTCATAGATTCTGTCCACTCTCCTGGCTACTCATCCTAATTACCTTGGGTTGTCTTTTAGCCTTTTGATTTTAACTCGTGTTAGCAATTATACTCTCATCCAAACTCAGAATTTCCCCCTGGTATCTCCTCCTAATGAGAATAATGTGAAGTCATAAAAAAAAAATTCTTGCAATAAAATTATAGAGTCACAGTCTGAGTGGATTGTTATAAGGATTAATGATAATTTATACAAGATGTCTGGTATGTAAGAGATGCCCAATCAATGGAAGATACCAGTATTATTATTAATATTAGGTGCAGGGCCGTCTCTTTGAAAAAACCTTCATATCAATGTAGCTGATAGCTTTATGCCAAAATGCAATATAGTAAAAGCTATTCTGAATGTGTAAGGGGGAGGACCAGCAGCGGTTTAATTAAGCGTAGTCTAAGAGCCCTTGTTTCCAATGATTTTGCTTGATCTATGGTTAGATTGACTCTCTGGGAAAACAGGCCTTTTGCTTTTCAATCAATCCTCAGTATTATTTTCTCAACACAACTTTTGATTAATATCGAGTCCAAGACTGTAGTGGCTAGTAACAGGGCACAATGAGTGTATAGATCCATTAATCATCACAGCAGAGGGAGGTTGAAGTTGTGTCACAGCTTGTACTGGTGAAGGACATAACTAAGACACCAGCTGTTTCTACTCAAATCTCAACAGAGTAAGACCTTTTTTCCTATCTTATTGTAGGTTACTTGAACATCTTTACAGAATTGTATTTTGAATTATATATAGTATTTCTGAGTGTATCTCTTTGCATATATTTCCTCGTTGTTGCCGTATTATTATGATACATACACACATCGTGGTTTGCTGGCATTGACATTTACCAACTGCGTGAATGGTAGAAACTTCACCTTCCTTCAAGTACCTTTCTCTTCATCTTTTTATATTAGTCTTAAATATGTTCTCTATGTATCCTGAGCACCACAGGACATATTTTTTGCTTCAGGCATCAAGCATAATTTGGAAACCTCAAAGGAGAAGACAGACATGTGTATTTATCTATTTTTATTCTTTATGTTGTTCTTTCTTCCTTCTTAAAGTTTCAAGATTCCTCCTTTTAATATTTGCTTTCTGTTTCATGGATTTTTTTTTCCAATCATTCTTTGAGAGTAGGTGCTGGCAACAAATTCTGTTTCTTGTACTGCAGAATGTCTTGATTTCCATTTATTTCTTAAAGAATATTTCACTGGATAAGGGATTCTGGGTTCATTTTTTTTCTCATTCAACTTTTGAAAAATGCTTTCTTCTTTCACTGACTTCCAGGGTTTCTTATGAAAATCTGTCATTTTGATTGTTTTTGTCCTATAAATAGGTATTATATTGTTTCTCTGCTTTCAAGTCTGTTTTTAGTTTTCAGAACTTCAGTTCTCTTATTTCTTGGTGCGATATCTATAAATTTATCCTATTTGGGTTCTGTAGGTTTATGTCTATTGCCAAACTTGAAAATTGTCAGCCATTATTTTTTCAGACTTTCAGTCCCAACATTTTTCTTCTTTCCCAAGATGCCAATGACTTGGATGTTAAATATTTTGATGTAGTCCTATAGGTCCTTGGGTCTTTCATTTTTCCCCTGGTATATTTGTTCTCTGTTGTTCAGACTGAGTGATTTTTTTTCCTTCTATCTTCAAGTGGTGGTTTGCCCTGATGCTAAGACCCAAAGACACTTGAGCCAAGTTTACTTTGCTTTGTTAGCTCTCTCTGGAAAACACTCGGGTAGCTTCATGACTTGCATCATTATTATATATCATTACTTCTCTCTGGTCCCTTTCTGTTCTTTTATTCCAAATCTTGGCCACTGATGGGTCTGAATTTCTAGGTACAACAGAGGGAAAAGAAACTTTGGGTTGAACACTTCTCATAATGCAACTGTATAAATGATAAGTACCACTTTGGAACAGTACCTTCCTGTTGCCGTGAAGTCACATGTCAATTATCATTAATTTGGACTTCATGATAATGTATATCTGGCTAGTTTGACGTTAATCTTGGATATGCCTTTGGAAACATAAGTCTCTGCCAAAAAATTGGTGTAAATAAGATTTCCAGTGGGAACATTTATTTATTTAAGACTACAAACTGGCTAAAAACTTGAGCAGTTTAACATAAAACCTAAGATCAGTAGTTTGAGATAAATGCTTCTTACGCCACTCAGGTTATATTGAAAACAGACTGATTTATCTATTCACTGAAGCCTTTAATAGCAGTTGGATAAGCCCGGCCCACTTGCTATCTAAACTTAAAAACACACTATATTTCTTTTTAGCTCGTCTGTTTTATGTTGTTTCCTACAGTATGAATGAAGCATTTATTGAGTATTTCGAGGGAGCTCCAGGTCTGTTCGCCAATTTAACAGTCTACATCAGTCTGCTGACTGACGGTATTGGTGGGTGTCTGTGATGCCCTGGGAGCTCTGAAGGTAGAAAACAAAAACAACATAAAAAAACGATTTTTAGGAAAGTGGATAGGAATACTTCAGAGTATTTCTAACCTAGGGGGACTCTCCATATTCTTTTGGACTTCATAGTTCCTTCTAAAAATTTCTCCTAAAATGTCTTAGTCTCCTATGAAGCTATGTGCAGCAGGGTGACATTTTGCTAAATGACTAGTTACCTTCCCCTGGGGTCCCACCTGTAGGTCCAAATCGAAGTTTGAAAAGTTTGTTCAAATTACGTCCTACTGAATAATGGTTTGAATTTAGATCGAGTGGTGCAAATGGATAATGATGTTTATTAAAAAAAAAAAAAGAGTCTTTTCCCCATTTTTGAGGATCAGCTGAAGACCATGAAATGTGGCCCTTTGAACCATCATCATTTATAGAAGCATAAACATTTATCAAGTATCAGGGTGTGAAATTATTTTTTCTCTTTTTAGGGAGTAAGTTATAGTAACCAGAGCTTTTACGTAAGTCGGGACACACTGGATGGGTCTCTGATGATTTTGTTCAAGTCCACCCATCCTGGGTCACATGACAAAGGGCACAGACAGATCTGCTAATCCCTTGAGAGCTGTAAAGATATTTTAATTGCCTTTTCCCCCATCTAAATCATAATTCTTACTCTACGATAAAATGGTAAAGAAAAAAAAACACTCTTAATGGTTATACATTTTGAATGTAAAGCTTAAAAAATCAGGTCTCAGATTCAGAAGCTTTTGAATAGGAAAAATTTTAAACCATCAGTAACTAACTTTAGGCAATAATAGAATACGTGTAGAAAACAAGACAGACACCACTTTGCTTTTGTTTGCTGACTCATTCCACTGTGCATGTGTATGTGTGTGTTGTGAGTATGAGTGCATTTAATATTACTTTTGTGTGGAGGCTTTCAAATTTGTGCAATTAATAGCTTGAGTAAATTTAGCATTTTGTTATAAAGTGGTATGCATAAGCTGTTACTGGGGGAGCTTCAACAAAGGGCTTCCAATTCTGCCCAAAATAGTCAAAAGTAGCTTATTTGTGGAGAGGATGTGGTTTAATATTCTCAATTTGCTATTTTATTTCTTCCTATGGACCTAGAAAATTGTTCTCACTTCTTAATATAAGAATGAAAAGTTTTCCCTAACTTCATCAGTAACATGCTAAGTAATAACCAACTTTATAAGAGAGCTCTATGCACTACTTATATGAAGGTATCAGTATTAGATTATTTTTTATAAAGTTAAGTTCTATAGTTTGTTTTGCACTGTGACACCTATTTACAAAAAGTATCCAGGTTTCCCTTTGGCTTAAGTAGCAAACCACAATAAAATTTCCTTATTGCACTATCTTGAAAGGAATCTTTCTCAGTAAAAAAGTTTCACTTTTTTTAGCATTGTAGCTCAATACAACACTTTATTATCTGAAAGAAATCTGGACGGGCATGTAAATATAGACAGTGGGAAAAATGCAAATCTAACACTGTCCCTAAGGAGCGTTCAGGTTTCAGCCTGAGAAGTTAAAGAAGAATAACAAAAAAAGTGGGCCAGGAAAAAGAGTCTGCTGTGTTAAAACTCCTGAAATATTTTGTTGTCACGGTCCATTTCTTAATGGCAATAGCGAGCTCCAGAAACTGATTTAACACCTATATTTATTTTTCCAGCTAATGAACCCGGTCAACTTCAGACTTGTATTTATATTACTCATTTGCCCCTCTTGATTTTTGGAACTAACTCTTAATATTTATACTTTTTTGTTCAAAAATGTGTTTTGTCTCATCAAGAAATCTCCCCAAAGATGCCTGCTTTCTTCCTGCTCGAAGTGAATTATATTTCCCTCTTGGTTTATGCTCTTCACAGAAACACTTAAAGTCAAGTTAGGCCTTTCAAAGCATGTTATTTCCAAGACCCATTGGGCTTGTTGTTGACTGGGAACATTAAATACCCTCTTCTTTAGATTTTTTTTTTAGTATATTAAAAACAAAAAGCTTTCTACAGTACTTTGATTTCTGTGTCCCTGCTTTCAACGCTGGCCAGAACTGTCTGTTTGGTACTTTTAACTTAAATACGCTATAAAAGATAGTTTTATAAACAAATCAAAAGCATTATGTAGTAATAGAAAGTGCATAGAATTTGGATAAAATTATTTAGGCTTTCCGAGCCGCAGCTTTCTTGTCTGTAAAATAGGGGCACTTACAGTGACCTCAAAATGTTGTACAGATCAGATATTAAAAAGTAAACATTCTAATAAAGCATTTTGCACATAAATGCAAGATTTAAGGTCACTATTTTTAAGTCTTAAGAACTGTACAAGTTAATCTTTTTTTGAATGTTATTTTTTATTGTTTTTCTATTAAAGTTTCCCAGTTTTTGCCCCTTAGCCCTCCTCTGCCCATCCCATCCCATCCCCCTGCTCCCATAGTCAATCCCCACACCGTCGTCCATGTCCATGTGTCATTCACACATGTTCTTTGACTGCCCCCTCCCCCTTCTTTCCACATTATCTCTCTCCCCTTCCCCCTCCCTCACTGGCTGCTGTCAGTCTGTTCCATGTTTCCATGTCTCTGGTTCTGTTTTGCTCCTTGGTTTATTTTGTCCATTAGATTCTTCTTGTAAGTGAGATCATACAGTACGTGTTTCACCACCTCGCTTATTTGTCTTATAATGCTCTCCAGTTCCAACCATGCTGTCACAAATGGTAGGAGCTCCTTCTTCCTTTCTGCTGTGTACTATTCCATTGTGTAAATATAACACAGTTTTTTGATCAACTCCTCTACTGATATACAATTTATTCTTTAAAACATACAGAACACATAGTTTTTGCTCACTTTCTTTTCAAGGCACGTACTAGCTGAATCTCTCTCCTTAACTAGTTAATGATGAGTCCCAAGTATCTGTATATCTAACAACTTTGTTTTATTGTTCTCTTTGGTCTACTTAGTTTGAGAAGCAACTTCAAAATTTTTGATACGGTCTGCTCTCTTTCAGTTTCAAATGAGTTTGTGTTTGAGCATTGGTTTATTTGACACTTCACAATTAAATGCCTCTCCAAATTGTTTTGCTTCATGGCTCTGTCAAAAGAGGTAGCCTTCTCTCAGGTCACCTGAAAAGTTTGTCTCTCACTCATTCTATATCATTCTTTTTCATGGATTGTATTTTCAAAACAGTTTGCAAAAATATCTCCCATTCCATACGCTCTCCTTTCAATGTGCCTTTGGCATTCCTCCCATTAAAGCATGAGTTCTATGTTTCCTCTTAGTAATAAACCTGGTGGTGCTTTGTGACATTATGTGACTTCCAAAGCTAGGTCATAAAAGATGTATAACTGTTGCCTGGTTTTCTTGGGATGCTTGTTCTTGGAACCCACCACCGTGCTTTGAGGACACCCACACCAGTCCACACTGAGACACCACAAGGAGAATACGCATATATATTTTCTGGAGGACAGACTAGCTGAGATCGCAGCTGACAGCCGGCATGAACTGCCAGGCATACAGGACACCTTAAGGTAATGATTCCTGGCGGGTGGGTTACCCTCCATCAGCCTCGAGTCTTTCCAGCCAAGACCCCAACATTGTGGGGCTGTGCTCTGTGTCCAGTCCTAACCCACAGAATCCACGTACATAATAAACACCATATTTTGCTATGTATAGTGCGTACCCACATATTAATGCACATTATACATAGGATTATTGTACCCATTGTTATGCCCATGATATGTAACAATTATACCCATGTATAACGTGCATTCTTATTTTTCCCTCAAAAATTTGGGCAAAAAGGTACGCATTATACGCGGTAAACTATGGTAGCTCTTTTAAGATACTAAGTTTTAAGTTGGTTTGTAAATTAGCATTAGTATCTAGACCACTTTTCTTCCCTTTCCTATTCCTCCTTCCTGTGGGTATGTCAATAGAGCTTAATTCTGTATTACTAATTATATGTACATTTTGAGTGGATGTGAAATAATAATCACTTACATTTACTGTTCTTGCTATGTGCTAGGCAGTATTCATTCCGAGTACTGTACTTTACACTACAGTAAGTAAGTAACATCTTCTTTAAATCTCCCTACAATGTTATAAAAGAAACACTATTGGTGTTATCCCCTTTACAAATGAAAAAAGTCAATGGTTATACAACCAGTCCAAAGTCAAACATCTATTAAGCATTAGCTCCAAAACCTTCAAAAGTGTAGAGGCTAGTGAAAATAATAATATATAATTTGAGGTCAGAGAGCTCTTGATTTATTTTTTAGGTATATAGATTGAAATGTTAAATTCCAAATATACTGAGAACATTTTATTCATTTAAAACCACTTCCTTTGAACTTACAAAATACAAGAAGTTACCTTTTCTTTTAGTAACTTAAACTAATTGCTGCGATTCAGGGAACTGTGAGTTAGTAAATCTAAGCTTAGAAATCAAGATTAGCATTACATTCCATCTTTTACAAACGTACTTCCTCTATTTAAATGTGCATTTTCAACATTTTTCCAACTCTGAAACTTGGATTTTTTTAACAAATGATCATATGCCATAGTTGAACTGGCAACATTTTAAATTGTTTTGGTTTTTTTTAGTGTTATATATAAAACAATGATCTTTCTTATAGTCGATTGTGTTTTATTTTCATAAAATAAAATATATTTTACATTTTCAACCTACCAGATGCTGGAATCTGCTGTATTGTTGCAATAATCACATATACATAAAAGGAAACAAATAAATCCAGAACCCTTCTAAATCAGCAATTTTCAACCTTTTTTGCTTCATGGCACATATAAACTACTTAATAAAATTCTGTGGCTCACCAAAATATATATTTTTTGCTGATGTGATAAAAAATAGGTATAATTTTGATTCATCTACATTGCACGTTATTGTTGTGTTGGCTGTTGTCATTTTTAAAATACAACAGTCTGAGGGAAAAGAGATCAGTGCCCCTAACTAAATAGTCAGGTATTGCATGTTTTAAAACTTGTGTTATACCAGTTGAAAATCGCTGTTCTGAATGATTAATGCAGTGCTAAACTGAATCGTCAAAGACCGTCAAAGATCCGGAAGGCTTTCAAATGAGGCCAGTGTTAGTATCCCATTATTGGCTCCAAATACAGGTATTTTTACTCAGAGAACTGTCATCACGTATAGACTCTTGGTCATCAGTATTTACGTGGGTTTCTGCTGGAGTGAGGTTTCATGGCAACATAACCAAGACCCAGCGAAATTTACTGGGGCAATTGCTTGTGTTACAAATTGCTCCCCTGTTCTGCATGCAAATAAAGGCATCTCTTGTATCAAAGATTTCTGGTACCTCATTTTATCCTAACATTTTTCTTGTAAAATTTATTCTTTCTAAATCAATTATCATTAATATTTTTTCCAAAATTCACAGCACATTTGCAAGGTTTTATTTTTTAAAACCAATTTATAGTTTTTAAATCAACGCAGTGCCAAATGTGCTGAATGTTGCCGATTCTTGTTTTCATCCACAGTACCTAATTTTCAAAGATTAGTCATGTTCCGAAGGTTTACTTAGATATCTCATAGACCCCAATGGACCAGTCTGAATTCTTGATATTTACGGAAAGAATGATCACAGAAAAATAAGACCTGGGATTCCTGTAGACAGCTCTTCTGAAAGGAAGACATTGCCCTGGCCAGGTGGTGAAACAGCTGTTTGTAATCACAGTTGTTGCATCTGTGGCCATCACAGGTATGTCCTTGACACAATGGCTCCAAATTTGTTAGTTTACCTTCTTTCAGTGGGGTTATTGCTTGAATAGCATAATTTCTGGTCTGCAGAGGGAGCAATGGTTCAAGATTTGCTCCTTTTATGCACCTCTGAGAGTTTCCTTTTGTTTCAAAGGGGAAGATAGCCAAGAACAAATTATTTTTAAGTTAAATGAAGCCTCTGTTTTAATCAGGGCTAAACATAAAATCTGTGAGTCATCGGTTCATCAACTGTGAAAGAAATGGACTTCGAGGAGGTAACTTATGGAGACACTGTAGGTAAAAAAGGAAGGAGGGCCTAGTATGGAGCCTTAGTACTTTTGAAGTTTGGAGGTTGATTGGAAAGCACTGGAGGATGGTAGGAAAGACTGGTCAGAAAGGCAGGCGGAATATCGGCAGTATGGAGAGTTAGGTAACCAAAAGGGAAAATATTTCAAGAGCGACATGAGCTCAGTGGAGCTCTCCTCAGAGCCTGAGTAGTCGGGGAGAGAGCGCTATCCATTTGTTAGGGCATGATGAGATCTCAGCTACTAGACGGTTCTCAGTAATCAAAGAACATTTTTTTTCTTAAGACAGGTATGTTCTAATATCTACGCTTTGAAGATACTATTTCATGGATTATGAAACACAATTCAGCTGAATGTTTGACCCGAGTAAGGATTCTAATTCAGATAACTCTCAGGCCCTGTAAGGCTCTATCCAACGAAATAATTAAACATGATTTCAATTTTACATGAACTTCTCAACACTAATGAAGATCTATGCCATAACTCATAGCCTCACTTTTAAGTCCCTTTTCCTTTCTTTTTTAATTATCTCAAATTCATAGCTGGGGCAGGTGTGGAGGGGGTTGGAGAGAGTGAGAGGGAGAGGGCGAGAGGGAGAGACAGAATACATGTGTTATTGTCTGTCCCCTGGTATTTCCACCGAATCTTTCCCAGTTAGTTACCCATCCTTGACTTTCTCTTGTTCCCCCTTCCTCCATGCTCACTGCACGGCCTTGTCCCAGAGGTGGCTAAGATTTTTGGTCCTAGTACTAGCCATCTTTGTTCATTCTTGAATGATTAGAAGATCCAGTTACTACATTTTTCCAGACCTTTTCTCTGGAGGGAAATGCAAGAAGCCCCATGGAAATTGTATCTTACTCTGATTGCTTTTTCCTTGTGGAGAAATTCAAATAAATCGAATTATCTTCCTTCTTAAATTTAATTTTCCAGTCACGGTGGATGATGCTTATGGGTCAAACTATTTAGCTTTTTGGAGGGATATTCATTGAAATAGCTTTTCCCACTGTTCATAATTTTCAAGAGTCAAAATACCACCTTTTAGAGGACTTAAAATGTTTGCTGCATTTGTGAAACTTAGAATCATTCCAACAGTTGACTCTTGCTTGTTGCTGCCGCTGCTGTGGCTTTGGAGAAGGTTATGTGTTTTCCATAAAGCCATCATCCTCTTGAAGTCAACCTGGCTCATTCCCACTGCAGCAGGGCAGCTCTTTCAAGTTCAGCAGGGAAGCTAAATCAAATACTAACCCCTACCATTTCAATAAGCATATGAAAAACAAAAGCAAAAAAACAGCCCCACTTCGAAGAGACGACTATGCATACTTGGCTGTAAAAATATGATGAGACACTAATATTCCATTAAACCTGTTGAACATTTACTCAAATTCCTTCATCAGCATACTCATAGGTAGGATAGAACATGAGCAAATCATACTGTGGAAAGGAACTATAAATTACTAGAGAAAGAAAGTAAGATAGGCTACACTTTCTGGATCAAACTGGGAATTTGACTAGCATTCTTTTATTAAGAGCTAAAGCACACTTATACTGCACACTTCAAAGAGCTCTCTGAATGAGAAAAATCCAGTAATTTCCAAATGCACTCTACCTTCCAACCTTTTTCCTTTATTGGTCAGGCAGGTTTTAAGCAGAAGGAAATGAAAGATAGAACTCATGGTTCATTCATTCACTTCCTACGATAGTTTAAATGCTGAGGTGTCCTAGAACTTGGGATAGTCTTCGGAAACTAAGCTGAGGAATTTTTTTCTTGTTTATTCTGGTCCAGTGCAAATATTTGTCTATTGAGAAATATATAATACATTAGAATCGTAGACCCGCCATCTGCTTAAAGTGAGCCAACACCCACCTGCAAGGAGACGGATACAGGTTGGTATCCTGTTCCTGACGCCTTGCAGCCCTGGTTTGTTTGAGCTGCCCCACACTAAGATTTCCTGATAAACTAACAAAAGGGTGTGTACGTTTTTGCAGTCCATAAAGGTTACTTTCAGGTTCTCCTCTGTAATCTTGTCACAGTAATGGGGTCAAAAGGAGGCTAAAAAATAACATCAGTTTTGGGTATGTGGGTGCATCTGTGAATTTTCATGCCAATGATCTAGTGCAAGGAATAAAGAATAAATTAAGTCACTCCTGTTTAGCAACTATGACAGCAGGTCAGACCCATCCCCACTAGCTGAGAGTGGACGGGATCTTCATTGGTGGAGAGGGCAATAGCAAAAAGGACACTCTACTTTCAGGGGTTTGTCTTTGTAAATGACCGAAGTCCTCATTTTAACTGACAAAGACATTTGGCTGACACTGACCTTAGAGCTCTCCCTGAAATGCTTGCGCTCCCTACATAACAATAAGACTGTAAAACCTGGGAAAGGAATCTGTAGGGGAGCACGGTTTCTTGAAGCAGCTGTCAATTTTTTTTTCCTTTCCTCCTCCTTTTTTTTTTTTTTTTTTTGTAGAGAGTAAAGTTTTTATTCACTCTCCAAGAAAGGAGAGGGGCATAGTGATGAGAGATACACCAGCATCGAGGGGTTGGAGCTTTGAGCTTTTATTGGATTATAATTAGGTTAAAAAAGGGTGGAGGTTGCTGTGGGGTGGCCCCTGGGGCTGTTGTAACACAAGGCTGCAGTTTGTTCCAATGTTATCTTTTGCCTGTGGCTGTAGGGAATGGTTAGTTCTGTTTTTACTTCCAGTAATTTCCAGTCTCATTAAGAGTTGCCAAATTCTGGAGGGATTAGGTAAGGAGAAAAATGTAAATGTTTCAATGTTGCTTACAGAGGGTATAATTTACAAATTGTTCTAGGGAAAAAAACAAGGTGTCTTATATCCATTGTTGGCTGTGAAGATGGTGAGGAGGAGGCTGTCTGCAGAGTCTGGAGAGACAGAGAAGGATTAGAATCCTCGCTCTGAACCTCAGAGACAGGGTTGGGGGTTAGCCCAAGTTGAGCTTCCACTACCCACTGCTCCCCTGGTCGCAAGTCTCAGGAGCATGGAGGAGAGGGAGAAATAGAGAATGTCCCTGTACAGGCCACCAAAATGTTAGGGTGGTTGGTGACATGAGCTGTGAGAGAATTCACAAAGAGAAGAAAGCGTAAAGTTTTTATTCACTCTCCAAGAAAGGAGAGGGGCATGGTGTGGAGAGATAAACCAGCTCCCTCCCCCCTCCCCTCCCCTCCCCTCCCTTCCCTTCCCTTCATTTTTAGGCCATTTCTTTTTAAAGAAGCCCTCCAGAGTACAAAAATTTCAGGATGGTCATCGCATCACCTGAAGGGTACTCCTGAAGGGCTTACCTCCACAGTTGTTCTTGGGAAGACTCTAATACAAAATGAAGACAAAAAGATGACTAGTTATATTTCAGAGTCTGAAAGTTTTGAAACAAATTACCAAGGAATTTTGATGAAGGTTTTAGAGTGGTATTAACATGCTGGAACCAAGAAACATTATTGTCTAAGACCCCTGGGGGGATTTATCCAGGCTATTTGTCAAATCTGGTCATGAAAGCAATTAAGCTACACTTGCCCTTTTGGTACACATTGCTTTCATCTGCAATTTTTCTTAGCATACCAAAGAGTTAAATGATTTGTGTAAATAAAATTGTTGAGTGTCCCTTAAGATTAATACAATTAGAAGAGAGCGACTTCAATGTGGCACCAGATACAGGCTTTTAGGTAAACAGATGGTTTTAAGGGGTCGTTGAAAGACCACTTATTGTTATACCTGGAACCTCTAAAACTTTATAATCTTTCCAGCTTTCCATCACTGGACATTCAAATACAGGTGAAAGTATCAATCACGAATATCTTATGGAGGACAGCAAAAGCTGCCGAAGTAAGGATGTACCTAGAGCCAGTCCAGCAGAGAGAGGCTTTGGACTGGGGGTAATGTCACAATGACAATGTGTAACTTGGGCAGAGAGTTTAAGAAAGCACAGAATGCTACCAATGGTAGTGTCATCTTTAACATTTTTCTCTGGGTACTGTGCATGGCATAATAAAGTAAGAAAAATGGGTAATTTCCATCAGGGATTTTAAATATGGGGGGGCGTATGTGGAGAGTATGCCTCCTCTCCTGGCCCCCAAGATTCTCAGGTTGAGCCTCACAGTTACCCTGGGTCACCAAGAGCTGGTGGTGGAAGCTTGTCCTGCAGTTTGTTAGGGGTAGGGGCTCAAAGCTGAGAATGGCAACAGTGCCTACATTTTTTTTTTATAAAACGCTGTCTGAAATCAATGTAAACTTCCCGTCTTTTATAACAGACATACTCTGAATATTTTCACTTGTTGTACAATGTAAGCTTTGGTTAAATTTTATGGTTTGAAAATATGAAACTCTAAAGCAGAAAAGGATGGAGGTGAGATGTGCCGGCCCCAGAGGACAGACTCGTTGGGTTTGAATACCGGCTCCGCGAATTTGCAGTGACTTTTTGTTTTTTTTAAACCATGCTGTTGAACATCTTCTGGCCCAAGCTAACGCATTGGTAAATGAGGATAACAGTATTTCACATTTGTGGTGAGGTGGTCATGAGATAATCCATGCAAGGACCTCAGCACAAGAACTGGAATATAGAAACATTCATCATATACTTGCTTTAATAACAACTGGAAGGACCAAATATAATAATCAGCTCTTTCTCTGGGGATGACTTTTGTTTTTGAACTAAAACCACAGCATTGGCATTAGGTAGTTCATAAGCCCGACTAAATTATGTTATTTTATAAAACTCTTTGAGTCCTGCAATAACATTTAATTGGGCAGGAATTTTTTTCGGCGGGTAGAACTAGAAGCAGACAAATTTACTGTGAGAAATGATTCTTCGGTTCCAGGAGGGCTTCTTTGAAAGTGTGTGTTGGGAAGTTCTGGCGTTTCCTTACCCATGGAAATTGTGGAAATTGGAGAAGGGAGGGAAAGGCATCTGCGTTGGTTTGCTAGAGCTGCTTTAACAAAATACCACACGTGGGGTGACTTCACAACAGAAATGTGTTGCCTCAGAGTTGCCAGAGGCTGCGTCTGAGAACAAGGTGTCGCCAAGACCGGTTTCTTCTCTGCGCTGTGAGGGAGAATCTGCTCCGTGCCTCTCACAGGGCTGCTGGTGGGTCGCTGGCAACCTCTGGCATCACTCCTTGGCTTCTGCCCCCAAACCCAGATCTCCAGCTTCATCTTCATGTGGTGTTCTCTCCGCATGCATGTCTGTGTCCAAGTTTCCCCTTTTTATGTCATATTAGCTCAGGAGCCCGCTATACTCTAATATGACCGTAACTTAATTAATTATATCTTCAATGACTCTATTTCCAAATAAACTCATATTCTGAGGTGTTGGGGGTTTAGGACTTCAGCCTATGAATTGGGGGGTGGGGGCAGAGTGGATATAATTTAAACTGTACCAGTATCGTATCCCGGAAATAACTCTAAAATACTTCCAGAATTTACAGTAAATCAATATGCAGCAAAAGTCCAGTTGCATGATTATAAACTTGTAGAAAGTGGATTTGTTTAATCTCTTATGAAATTATGTTTATAAACTGGTATTCGTAAAGTTAATCACTGAAAACACCAGGAGACTTACGCATGTAATGGCACCCCACTGCGGCTGCTCCATTCACACCTGAGAGTGTGTGTGTGTGTGTGTGTGTGTGTGTGTGTGTGTGTGTGTAGAGAGAGACAGAGATTGCTTTCAAGGGCTTTCCATTTAGCAAAAAAATATAAACATTGTATAAAAAACGATTTTTTTAAAAACAGAAAACAGCTTATCTTTCTTAGTAAGATGTTTGTTAATATACAGATTGTGTACTATGCATCATTTTTCATGCAATGTGTTTTAAAGAGTATGACTCTAAACCCTGAAGCAAACCTCTATAAATCTTTTTAATTTTGTTTAAAGTTGTTTTTTTTAAAGATTTTTAAATTTATTTTAGAGAGGGGAAGTGAGGGAAAAAAAGAGGGAGAGAAACACTAATGTGCAAGAGATACATCGGTAGTTTGGTTGCCTGTCACACGCCCCCACTGGGGACCTGGCCCACAGCCCAGGCATGCGTCCTGACTGAGAACGGAACCAGTGACCTTTGGATTTGCAGGCCAGCACTCAATCCACACTAGCCAGGGCCGAACCTCTGTAAATCTTTATAGGATGTAAATCAGTGTGTTGAAAATGGTGTTTGTCTGAGCTTAGCACAATATCTTTTTAAACCTGATCTAAAATTTTGAAAGGCTCTACTAAAAAAAACCCTGCATACTTTTAGATTTTAGAGTTAATCCAATGAACAAAAACTTCTTTAGCCCCTGCAGTATGCCTTATTCTCCATTTCATTATATTGATTTTGATACGGTATAACACATTCTTGTGTCATTCAAGATTCACAGGTGCTACATCTGTGTGAAGCCTGACAGCCCTACTAGACAGTTGGGTCATATCTCCACTGCTCGCACATCATCCTATTGCATTATTTCATAAGGAGTCATTTCCATCAGTTATAGGTCTTACCACTAGGCTATGAATGTTGGAGGGGAGCAGTATTGACTTGTTTTTATCTAGTACATCTTTCAGCCCATGATACCAAACACAATGTCTGTTAAAGAACTCACATGACTCCACTCCAGGAAAACAAACAATCCAATTAAAAAATGGGCAAAGGACCTGAACAGGCACTTCTCCAAGGAGGACATAAAGAGGCCCCAGAGACACATGAAAGGATGCCTAGCATCACTAGCCATCAGAGAGATGCAAATTAAAACCACAATGAGATACCACTTCACACCAGCCAGAATGGCCATCATAAACAAATCAACAAACAACAAGTGGTGGAAAGGATGTGGAGAAAGGGAACCCTAATACACTGTGGTGGGAATGCAGACTCGTGCAGCCACTGTGGAAAACAGTATGGAATTATCTCATTAAACTAAAAATGGAACTACCTTTTGACCCAGCAATTCCACGGCTGGGATTATACCCTAAGAATCCTGAAACCCCAATTCAAAACAACCTATGCACCCCAATGTTCATAGCAGCACAATTTACAATAGCCAAGAATTGGAAGCAACCTAAGTGCCCAACAGTAAATGAGTGGATCAAAAAACTGTGGTACATTTTCACAATGCAATACTATGCAGCAGAAAGAAAGAAAGATCTACTACTCTTTGCGACAGCATAGATGGAACTGGAGAGCATTATGCTAAGTGAAATAAGCCAGGTGGTGAAAGACAGATACCATATGATCTCACCTATAAGTGGAACGTAGTCAACAAAACAAACAAGCAAGCAAAATATAACTAGCAACATTGAAATAAAAAACAAACTGACACTAATCAGAGGGGAGGTGGGAGGGAAATACAGAGGAAAAGGAGGGGAAGGGTCATCAAGGAACATGCATAAAAGACCCATTGACAAAGTCAAATGGGGGAAGGATTGAGGGTGGGAGGTGGGGACGGGTGGGGCTGGGGAAAGTGTGGCGGGGAAAATGTTGACAAAACAAAACAAAACAAAAATAGACAGGGGAGGCTAAGAATAGTACAGGAAACTGAGGAGCCAAAGAACTGATATGTACAACCCATAAACATGAGCTAAGAGGTATGGGGAAGATGGGATCGGGTGCAGGGCAGAGGGGATAAAGGGGAGAAAAATATCAGATAACTGTAATAACATGATCAAGAAAATATACCAAAAAAAGGTATAAACAAAATGTTTGAATAATTGGGAAGTGGTCAAATCTAAACCACTAATTTCACACAGTGAAGAAATTAGATAGAAATATCAACTATCTTATAGAGTTTAATTATTAAAACAAGGCAGAGAAGGAAACTAAATTGGTTATAAGATTACAGCAACTGATATAACTTAACTAATAATTGTATGTATTGCATATGTATATGAAGTATTAGCATATATAATTATACCCATAATTAAATTATATAGGATAAAATACAATCATGTGTATATTAAAATATAAAGGCACAAACATTTTTATGTTAAAGAAGAATCAATTTATTACTTAGTAACATTTTTACACTAATTGGAGGAAAAGTGAATCTTTTATTTTACCTATCAGTTCTTAAAACAGCAACTGAATTGTCAACTGACCTTTTCTTAGTTCCCTGCAAATGACCACTGGCATTTTCTGCCTCTGAACTATTGATGCAACAGTGGAATCATCTATATTACTGTAGTCTTCACACTTTAAATTATTAAATCAGAGAATGTCAGTGTACTTTCATGTCTTAGTGTTATTAAAAAGTCAACTTTCAGACTTTGCTCTAAAATAAAAAAAATAAGGTATTTAATTTTTTTTTGCACATGGATATCTAGCACTGATATCTAGTTACTGGTCAAGTAAACTACTTATATCCAAATAGGTTAGTTATTAAATCTGCTTAAAATGAATGGAATAGTGATCAAATAAAACCTGGAAAATACTTTTCTTTCGCTGACTCATCAAACATTGGAATTAATCAAAAATCTATATCATAAACATTGTATATTTACCTCATTAAAGTATACTCTTATGTCTCAAAATAATTCAAATTATTTAAATGCAATCCAATCCTAGGGGTAGGAAAATTTCTGTCCATCTCAAATACTCTCTTGCGTCTGAGAATTACTCCCAGCTGACTCTGGGAATTTTTTTTGCATTAAAAAATTAGGAATTTTTGTGGACTGTAAAGGAACAGCAAACATGGCACCGACCCTCCAGAGCCCCTGAGAAGGACTGAAGGGTAGGTAGGTCTTTGACAGTTTCAAGATGGATATAATCGTATCCTGCTCATGAACTGGTGAGAATTTCGTCTTCCAGAGGTAGTTACAGTTTTCTTAAAATTATTAAAAGTATTAAATATCAACCCAAAAATTAAATTAATAAAAACGTAGTTAAAATTTTAAAATATATTTTTAATTTTTTGCAATTGGTTTTTTAATGTCTTTTAAGGTAAAAAAGAAGTAAACAGTTTACTCTGAAATACGCTGTTGAAAGTTTAATAAGCGCACGAGGTACATCCACTTGCTCCGGCAACATGCGCTTTATTTAGGACCTCCTCGGGCAGGCTCAGTGCAGTGCAGAAGCAGGTACAGATGAGATTACATGGTGGAGGGAATGAGAGGTTGAAAAAAATGAAGACAACCCGTGTAGACACCTCTGTTTAGATCCTTCTGTCTCTACCCTAACCCAGCTCTCAGCTCATGACGAGCTTTCTTGGCCACTGCTGCAGACAGCAGTCAGCCTACTACGTTGCCATGATCAGGTTTTGACATTTCTTAAAATATAATTTTACCTTTATAAGAATATTGCAAACACATGTAGGGGGGATAAATGGTCATGGGAAAAATACAATGAAAATGAACTATTCCAAAAAAAATCTAAATAGTAGTATTACAGAACCCATATACTTGCACGTTTAGTATTAGTCTGTTAACTAGAAGGTTCTCTTCACGACGTTTGACCGCTTTAAGGTAATCCCTTATAACTCTGATTGAATAAGTTTTAATGCTTTCTTCATGTTTTCTATCACTGAAATAAAAATAAATATATTTTATTCTGTTAGTAAATAAAGGTATCAAATGGTATACTCTTTTAACCCCCAAATCTGAAATTGGTCCATTTAAATAATTAGCTATGAAAATATGGGAATTTATCCACAATATTAAAGAATATTGCCTTCCTGGACCTCATCTGCACCCTGCAACACCCAACAAAGTTTCTTTTATCACACACACGTACGCACACAGAAAAGAATATTATGCTTAATGTATACATGTAAATATGAAGATTTGGGGATTATACCATTCAGATCCGGTTAATCAACTTTCTGTATGTTAAAAAAAAACACAATTTTATAAGAAGACTTTGAGGGGGCATCTTTTTTTTAACTGATCATTTTGTATTTGTATCACTGGATCTGACATGCATAGTTATCTTATTAAACATAGTTGACAGTGAATGTTGTAAAAAATTAGATTAAGCCGTGGCCAGATGGCTCATTTGGTTGGAGCGTCATCCCATGCACCAAAAGGTTGCAGGTTTGATTCCTGGTCAGGGCACATACCTAGTTTTTGGGTTTGATCCCAGGTTGTGTGCATACAGGAGGCAACCAATCTATGTTTCTCTCTCACATCAATGTTTCTTTCTCTCTCTCTAAAAATCAGTGAACATATCCTCGAGTGAGGATTTAAAAAAAAAATTTCAAAGTACCTCAGCAACTCTGATTTTGATGGGAGCTAAGGTTTTGCATTTTAAACCCTACCGTACCACCGACCCCAGCGACTCCGACTTGTGGATAGCCCCATTTGTGGGGAGGAGCTCGTGGGGCATCAGTTACCCTTCTAACAGTCAGGAGTCCGCTAGTACCACCATTGAAGATGATTAGTGAATGCTTACATATCGGTAAATCCTGAGGTTCATAGGTATACATTCTATTAGAGTATCTTCCAGTTATATCAGCTCTGACTGTTAAAGAAGGATCTGCAAAGAAAAAAATAACTCAGTAATGCATTATCTAAAATGTTCTTACAATTATTCTTGCCTCTTAATCTAAAACAATTATATGTTAAACAGATTTATAATGAGTTACCCTGATTTTTTTCATTACAGTGTGTCACGGCTTTCTGTCAATACAGTTTGAGGAACTTTACTGAAAGTACATTAGGATACTGATTTAATAGCATCAGTTTAAAAAATATTTAAATTTATGTATCATAAATATAGTGAATTTCAGTTGTAAAACTAACAAGGACTATTGTTTACTGGGTTAGAAATGACTTCTCCTGAACTAGCACTTAAAAATAAATAAAAGCAAGAATGCTACCTATTTTGTAAATCTAGTGGAATGAAATTACACTCATACCCACAAACATGATTCTAGGCACATATTGTCCATCTGGTGATAAATTTTTATCTGTGGTCTCATGCTAGGAAGAAAAGAAAAAAAATGTTATTGGATTGGATAATTTTTGACAGTTGATTTTGAAAATATTTTATGTGAACAAGGGCTTTATAAGTTATACAATTTGGCTTTTTACAATTTCATATAACATTCTATATCCACCAATACTTTATAGCTCTTTTTGTTTTAAAAACAGAAAAAAAGGGATTCACATTTTCCAGTGAATCATGATATCAAGAAAATATCGTAGAGGTCATGTACCATGAGATTCAGCATGACGAAATTATTCTGAGCCATTTCTTGTATTTCTTCATTTTGAGCAAACGCTTTTTTGAGTGCTGGGGGGGTGGGAAACGTAATGAACGCCAGTCAGTTTTAAGGATAAAGACACATTCAATATAAAGAACATAGCAAAGTAAAACTAGTATTTTCCACCTGCAGCTGTATCTTGGATGTAAACAGTTCACTGGCCCATGGTCACTTTATCCCTCATTGGGAAGCAATGATGGACAGAATCTGCCCATGAAGGCACCAGGGAATGATCCCACTAGTGAAGCCAACAATTTTATAGTAGCATGTAACTCACTGGTTAAAACGGCACATTCAGCATGTCCCCCTCACACCCCCCTGCTTTTTTCTTTTTGGTGGAAGGAAGAAAATAAAATTCTAAAGAACACGTAATATAAATATATTCAGTGGATTGCTAACAATAGCTGTAGTTTTTAAGTACCTGAATAAAATGATGGTATGGCAGTTGTCCTTTTACTTTTTAAATGGGATCTGCTGAGTGCCGCCTTAACAATTTTTATCAGGTCAGTTTTTCTAGTTCTTTCAGAAACACGGTAAGATCTCAGGACCTAAAATTACCTTGGCAGTATTGGCAGTCCTCCAAGTGATGAATAACCATCAATGGCTTGTTACTAAACAGGGAGATTGCAGAGTTAAGCAGTTAACTGTGAGTCAAATGCACAGTGAAATTAGATTTCAAGTTTTCATACTTTCAATAAGACTTAAAGTAAAAATATTGATATTATTGACAAATCATAGCAATGTAGTCTGCAGTAGTGTTACTCAAAGCATGGCCCCAGGGTTCTGAGCATCACTGGGTTGGTAGCTCAATGAAAATGGAAATTCTCAGGCCCACTTGGAACCTCTGGGTTGGGTCCAGGGATCTGTAGTGTAACAAGCTCACCAGGTCATTCCTTTGTGTACTCTAATATAGTTACAAAAATAAAAATCAATTCTGTCCTAAGAGATGAAAGGATATTATAAATAAATAAGAAGTTAATTTCCAATGAACACCTGGTATAAGAGTTCAGGAGGGTCAAATTTTTAATTTAGTTTTTTTAATAGTTCTCACAAAAATTCTATTAATATTTGACTATTTTCACATCCTTTCATTCTTGTAACAACTCACAATATACAAATAATCTCAGTGAGAGTTCTCTCTACATTTTTCAGTTTTATTTTGATTTTAACTCTCTGAAAAAACCCTTTTGTGATAGCTAATTGACTTTCTTGCTTGTTAGAGTAAGAGAAAAAATTATATTAACTATAATGAAGGAAAAAGGAATTATGAGTTGGATATATAGGGTGCTTTTTAAATGTTTCTTTAATTTTGAGAGGATACTGGGTACAAAAAGAGACTCTAATGTATGTGTATTAAGCATAAATCTTTTAAAAACCACAGATACCATGTGAAATACTTGTCATTGAATAAACCTATTTTAAAAATTATTCTCAAACGTGTTAAATAACAAACTTTGAATTATTAATTTTATTTCATCCTCAAACTTGAAATATAAGTAAATTTTAGGTAATAACAAATCCTACAACTTGCCTTTAAGCTTTATGACAGATATAAAGCCAGGGATTGCCAACAGCTTCAAACTTATTGGGGGAAAAACAGACTAGAAATCCGATAAATGAAATATTATCCCTGCTTTTTAAGAAAACTAATGCTAAGAATATTTATTGGCATTTTTTAGATGCAAGTATAGAACTCGGCCCTCCTAAGCATCAACTAGTGATCTTTCTACTCCATAACTCTTCCCTCTTCCTCTGGGTAAACTTAGGTAGGTGGAGTCCTGAGACAGAACAGTTTAGCGGCAGGAGTCATTCTAATTTCTTCCCAGCACCTGTCCAACAGCTGGAAA
Organism: Mormoops blainvillei; assembly: GCA_004026545.1. Classification (NCBI taxonomy): domain Eukaryota; kingdom Metazoa; phylum Chordata; class Mammalia; order Chiroptera; family Mormoopidae; genus Mormoops; species Mormoops blainvillei. Next base: position 118,780 of record PVJD01004038.1, on the reverse strand, counting down.
TGAGGACAGATAGGTGTAGGGAAAGACATTGATATATGTCTCGGAAAACTAATTTCTGCATCAGATTTCTGGGCAATACAAATCCAAGGAAAAATTTTATCAAAACCATGGAAATCTCAGTCTTAACAGTTCAGCTCTGAATAAGTTATTCAAGTATTCAACCCAAGACACCATTTCATTTCATTTCTCAAAGCAGGAAAGTATTTCTGGCAGACACTGAAGGAGGAACAGCCTAAAAATTGGGGGTCTTTTCAGCAAAGAGGCAAGCTGTAAATATTTGAGGTTTTGCAGGCTGCGGGGTCTTATTCGCAACTATTCAGCCCTGCCATTTTTGCACAAAGCAGCCCTGGACAGTACGTAACAAAATGAGTCTGGCTGTATTACAGTGACTCTAAATTTATAAATCCTGAAATTTCAGTATCATGTAACTTTCACATGTCCAAAATACACGTTTTCTGTTGATTAAATTTTTTAAAGTAAAACTCGTTGTTAGTCTACAGACCAGATAAAATCAGGTCCCTGGTCTAAAATCTCATGAACTGGCCCACCAGATTGTGATAAACTTGAGTTGACAGGAAGAGTAAAAATATTTTAATAGTGGTACTTCTGAGATTCTCTAAAACTAGAGTCTATCAATCACAGTTTATCAGCATCATTTGGTGAATAATCTTTTAAAATTCTACTTTGTTTTCTTTTAAAATGAGTTACAAATTCAAATGGTTTAAAATCCAAAAGTTACAAGGTAAAAAATTTTCCTCCTGCTCCTGTCTTCCAGAAGTAAACAGCATTAGCATTTCTCAGATATCCTTCCAGAGGTGTTCTGGTCATATGCCCGAGTATGTGTATGTACATGGATACGTACATGCTTATGTATATAAATTAGCATATGTATGTGTTTATGTGTGCATAGATTTCTATAAATATATATGATTATGTTTATGCACATGAATAAATCAATGTATATGTCCACATGCATGCCCATGTGTATGTGTATGTATATATTCCTTTCTTTTTTAAAATATAAATACTAGCACACTATACAGTTTTATTTGCATTTTGCTGTTTTTAAACAAGTTTCTCAGCTTCATCCCCAGAGATTGAGTTAAGTAAGTAATAATAAAAATTGTGTCACTCTTGGTAATTGAGCATAGAACTGTGCCTGTCACATAGCAGTGACCACTCAATATTTGATTGATGGATTAATTGATCATGAATATGGACTTTAAAGAAAATTCTCTGAATCGTTCTGATCAGACAGGTTTGGGAACTGCTATTCTAAAACAGCTTCCTGTGTAAGCTTGTATAATGCCGAATGAGGAATGTTGTTCTTTTATGCAACTTATATTAAAAAATTTGCTTGGCTAATTAAGAAATTAATGTAAAGTATTTAGAGCTCTTGTTCATTAAAAAAAAAAATTCTAATGGCAACTCTTAGCCAAAAGAGCATACAATAGTAGAGCAAATACTTGCGGTATCCTTTCAAAAGCTAACGTGCTTGTAGTTCTTGGCTCTTCTCTGAGGAGGTATCTACATGATCTGTCAAAATTAACTGAGAGATATGTTACCTTTTTTGAATATGGAAGAGACCTTCTTCATAAGTCTGTACCCAAGTGATATCATCTCCCCATCCTGAAACAGAAGAGAAGTTAATGCATTCATTCAGGACCACAGAGGAGCTCTAAAAACAGGAACGTGACAAGCAGATATCTATTAACAGATACTTAAGCTACCAAGCAGTCGCTTGACATATGGTAGAGAGGATATATAATTGTAACTAGATATGAGGAGGTGGTACCCTTTCAGATGACAGGGCTGAGGTTTTGTGGTTGTGTTTCAACCCTCAAGGTCTATGGCCTTGAACCTAGTAACTGCTAAATAAATGCTGTTATTAGTGATGAGTGAAAGGACATCTCTGAACCATGCAAAACCTCTGGTTTCAGAATGAGCGGCAGAAAATAAGTTAGTCTTTGCATACTTCGTAAGTCTATTAGGAATACTTTGGCCCATACTATACAGTGCCCTTGTATCTTGAGTACCAAGAAATGCTGATTCCTTTTAAGTCATTATATATCATGATGAAAGGAATTCCAAATTTTGCCTTGGAAAAAATTCTCGTGTTTCACGGCTGAGAAACACAATAAAATACAGGTGTTCTGGAAGCACCCAGAAGAGCGAAGGAGAGGAAAACAGAAAGCTATCAGTAGAGCGAGACCCACTATCTCTTTAATACATGATATGGATAGTTGGGAAAGTGTATTAGAGATTAAAGAATAAGATCATTGAGAAGAATGCACAAAAAAATTCAGAAATACTGCAGAGTATTTTTGGGAAATAATCTTGGTTTACAAATGAGAAAGATCAAATTAACTTGAAAATAGAAATACTTATAGGCTGGTTTGGATCCAGATTTTCTTGTAAGTTTCACATGTTGTCAGACTACAGTTTCTGGTTTTGACACCATGGCTAAAAGATGGTCAGAAATGGTAAAGCAGAATTATAAAGCAAGATAAACCCATTTCCATGGCTTTTGCTTGTTGGTTTGTTTTTGATTTGTTCACTTTTTGATAACATCTGTATTAAAATATAATTCACATGCAAATATAATTCATCCATTGAAACTATACCGTTTTTTGTATATACAAAGCTCTGCGACCTTCACCATAATGATCAGTTCTAGAACATTTTCATCACTTCAAAAAGAAACCCTGTACCCTTTAGCTATCACCTCCTAATCCCTCCTTCTCCCCAAGCCCCAAGAAAGACCTAATCTACTTTCTGTCTCTATAAATTTCTTGTTTGGGATATTTCATATAAATGGAATCATACAATATGTGATCTTTTGTGACTGGATGCTTTTACTTATATAATATTTTCCAGGGTCACCCATGCTGTGGCATATGTCAGCACTTCAGTCCTATATATGGCCAAATATTATTCCATTGTATGGTTGTACTATTTTGTGCACTTATCAGTAGTGTTATTGGTTTGCTTTAGCCTGATTTTAGTTTTTTTAACAATGGAAGCATGTTCTCTTAGTTTTATAATCTATTTGTAATAATCCTAAAAGATTTTCTTCACAACTTTGCTTGAACATAGGTAGTAACTTCACACCATGTTCTGAATTAAGTAAGAGTTATTGTAGGAGCAGACAGTGAGACTGGGCTCCTACTTAATTTTTCTGTTCTGTTGTAAATATCATTCAATGCAGGAACTTCAACAATGGGAGGAATTACTGTTCTCTACCCCTGTCAGCTCAGTCCCACCAGCATCAGAGGAACACTTGCTGTACGCCTTGCTCCTCTAGCACTGAGTATGTAAAGATAAGATAACATAGTGCCTGCTCTCGAACAATTCATTGTGGGGGAACCATATTGTATTATAATTATTTGTTATATACTTTACCTCACAATCACAATAGGCCAAAGGTGATACAGAGTTTGAACTCTCTCCAGGGTCTTTGTTCATTACCACAATTCTATTTCCAGCTATGCCTGCTTGTCTTCTGAGATTTTTTTTATTCCTACAGTATATAATTACTGAGTACCTACTATTAATATATGCCAGACACTGGGCTGAGTGTTGGGTGCTGGGCAGTTCTTTTGGCTCAAAAGACAGTTAGGATTTGGGGGCCATAGTTTTATTTTTATTTTTTGAAACTTTTATTATCTTTTCCCAATAATCTTTGCTCTTCTTTCTAACATATTCTCTACTTAACTGTTTGGTGTTGCTCCCTGTTCTAAGGGGCTCCGTATATGACTCTGTACGCTGTACCCAAACTCTTACCTCTCACCCCCACCTTTAATCCTCATTCATCCTGAGCCTCATTTTCTCTTGCTTCCTACATGCCAGTAGATGGTAAAAGGCTTAACCAAATGGAAACCAGTTCTTAGTGATGGAGTTCCCAAGTGATATCAGTTATCATCCCTATTAATACAGTTTTAAAATAACTGAAATAGCAGACTGATCAAGTTGTTTAAAATTTACCATGTATGTTATTTCTCATGAAATTCACCAAACATTTAAAAATAGATGTTTGAACATGAATACACAGAAAGTTGGTGACTTACGGGACAGTTGTAGCATTCTGTTTAACTCGGTTGTGGAGGGTCTTGAAGGGCAATGATAAATTTAGTATTCCACACTTTAATACTATTGAGCTCGCTGTTTTTTAAATATTGTGATTATATCGAGAGATACAGAATAAATTTTACTTAGGAAAATATTTCCTTCTTTTAATTTATTTCTTTATAAAAGCTGACTGGCCTTTTTGGTTTCTGTGGTTTTAAACTGAAGTAGAAGGAATTAACTTGGCTGCACTTTGATGAACAGCTGGCTGGTACTCAACACATCTGTTAAGAAGTGAACGAACTAGGAAAGTCAATATTTTAAAAGTTGAAATTATGCTATAATTGGCCTCCCTTTGTTTGCTCCATTTATACACTATTCCAAGTAGTGGTCAAGTGTTTTGTGGCTTGTACTACTAATTTTAAATTAGCTATGTGGAGATAAATGATTTTGTTCCCATTTCTGTTACCTGGAGATGCAGGAACTGATTTTAAGAGTCTTCTCTATAAACTGTTTCTTTAGAGATGAAGATAAGTTTGTTTCTTAGGCCAAAGGAAAGCAACGGTACAAAACAGAAATGTTTTCTAAACATGTAGCCAATAATAGATCTAGATTATAATGTCAAAAGCCACTGCAGCTGTTTTCTGGAGTCAATACAGCAAACACTTGGTTAACCAAAATTCTCAGAGGGCAGGATAGAATATAATTTTCTCAGGATTTCTGTATAAAATAATTCCAAATTATTTTTTTGCCTGAATAGAGGACAGGGAATTGGGGCAGATTTTGAGGCATCTTAGTTGCCTTTAGGGCATCATTATGACGCCTCAATTAATATTATTTTCCAGGGTTCTGGTTAACAAAGTTACAGGCAACCAAACCAATTCACAACTCTGTCTGTCAAAGCTGTAGCAAATTGTTATTGTTTTTCGGTTGGTTTGGTTCACTCTTGAAAATCAATTGATTCTTTCTGGGTTTTGTTTTCGCCTATTTCAAAGTGGCAGGTAACAAAATGTTCCAGTTGAGTTTGCTTTACAAGTAGTCTTTGGGTAAGAGACTAGGAATTTTAAGACAGTCCACATGGTGAGTTTAGAAACTAAAATGAGACTCTAGTACCTCGTGAGAGTGTCTGAGGAGGCCTCTTTTCTTTTTTGATTGCAATGGCAAGGTTGGAAGAAACCGCGACGAGTAAGAGGCAGAGGGCAGAAGCCGAGCGTAGCATCACGTGTCCTCAGAAGCTAAATGAAAGAAAATAATTTTTAGAATCCAGTAGGTCACTTCAGGCTGTCATTTAAGGTTCTGATGGTTTTCTCTGCTTGTGCAAATTGACATGCTACAACTTCCTAGAACTTTCCTTCATGTAGTATTTAAAAAATATTTTTAAAATGCAATCATCTCAATAAATGTCCACTTGGTGAAAAGCCACATTCTGGGCATCCTGGGAGCTGTACGATGAAGTTGAAAGAGAACTGGACTGGGGTATTTACAACTCACTACTGACTACATTTTAGTGCTCACAGCACTGTAATGAAACTCAAATAAGATTGAGTTTATTAAAGGTCTTTCAACTACAAAGTGCAATGCAAAGGTGACTTTTGTTTAAAAGATTTTATTTATTTGTATTTAGACAGAAGGGGAGGGAGGGAGAAAGAGAGGGAGAGAAATATCAATGTGTGGTTGCCTCTCGTGTGCCCCCAACCGGGGACCGGGCCTGTCATGCAGGCATGTGCTCTGACTGGGAATCAAACCTGTGACCTTTTGGTTCACAGGTCAGTGCTCAGTATACTGAGCCACACCAGCCAGGGCCAAAGGTGACTTTTGACATGCCTAAGTATTCTTTTGATTCTTTTTGTTCTGATGGATTAAAACAACATTTTAACTGTATGCCAAGATAATCAGATTAGGCGTGGACAAATATTGCTTACAATAGAATTCAGAGAAGAGAAAAAAAGAATATGGAGGAGTCTTGTTTTTCAAGTCCCGTCATTTGTCATTTTCATTCTTCCATCAGTTACTCAGCCTTTTGCCCGTCAGTTTACAACCCAGTTGTTTAAAAAATCAAGTTTATTGTCACATTACTATAAATTAAATATACGTGTAAAGAAGAACAGACTCGCTGCGTCTATTGTTCTTTCTTGGTTTGCTAGAATTCAAGTAGATTTTCAAGTCAATGTACTGTCCCTTACACTCTGCATGTTAAGATATAATCAAAAGTCTGAAGTTGGATCTGGGCTGGACTGAAACCATTTGATAAATATCTTGCATAGAACGTTTAATGCTTGTGATAAGTTCAGTTACAGCATTTGCAGCTTATAAAATCCCTGTGAAAAATAGTTAACATATGCAGTTTTGAAATCACCACAAAATATGAAATAAACATACAGAAACCTTTAACTTTTATTTAAAATTCCAAGTAGTTTTCCTGTTGACTTACATTACTTAGTAGTGAATTCCCCACCCAAATAGTGAATGACTGTCTTGTGATTCTCCTCTTAATATTGCTATATGTAACTGTACTAGGCATTGTGGAAAATTAAAAGGTTAATAAGACAAAGGGACCTTCAGGTAATTTACTCTTTGACCATGGAAACAGGCTCATTATATATTATAGCAACTGTAGTCATGGAGAGAACACCCTGGTGGTGGGGAAGTTTATAGATTCTAGTTTTCTCCAGACACTTCCTCATTCTTCTCATTCCAGTATCTGTTCCTTCCCAGTGGCGTATCCCTCCAGTCCCCCTCTGGGTTGAAAGGGCTGCTGCACCAGGTCGGCCCTACTTAAATTATTTCCCTTCCTAACCTGCAATGGACCCATTTTTGAATTTCTCTGTGTTTAATTATCGAAAAACCCTGTCAAAAAAATAAACATGGTGCCTGATAGGAACATCAAGTCAAATCCCTGCAAGTTATTAATACCATAAAACATTCAGATTGCCATATTTTACCTTAAGGACTGGTCATCTTGCACCTTAAAAACTGAAATAAAGACTCAGTAGCTTTTAGCAGGGGATAGAGAGAGCCGAATCGGGAACACAGAATCCACCACGGGGAGCGTAGCCTCTGTCAGGCTGAAAACTGCAGCAGAGAAACTGAAGCAGCCACCTAAGGCAGGGGCTTAACCTTGATCCCGTAACTTCTACAAAGTCTAAGACTAAGTTACAGGAGGATCAAAAAGCCCTGAAATTATGTGTAAAATTTTATGTGCCTCAGTTCATTTTCCTGGGGAAGATGCCTTAAGATTCTCCCAGGGGTCTTGGTTAGGAAGCAGAGTTAGGCAAAGTTAATCTGAAGAAAGCATCAGAAGAGGCTCTCTGTGGTAGAGACAGATAAGTAGGTGCGGTCTGTACTGAAAGACAGAAAGTTTAACGTCACCATTCTCCTGATTTAAGCTGCCAAGTTTAGAGTTGAGTGGGAACCAATCCTTTTTTTTTTTTTAATTTCATGATACTGTATGTTATTGTCAAAGACTGCTCTTAGAAAATTAAAATACTGCGTGTCTGTTTTACATTATCTGATAGATTATAAAGTAGATGTTGACTATTTTATTCTATGATGAAGCTGATGAATTGATATACTCTTATTTTTGGACGAACATGTTTTCCTTGATAAAGCAGAATGCATAGACTGCTGAGGGTTCTTTAACTCCAGGTGCAGGGTTAAGCTGCTTTGGGGACGCAGATGGAAATGACGTGGTTATGGCCCCAGACCAGCCTGCGGTGCGTTCACGAGGCACATGACCAAATGCCCACAACTGGTGTTATAAATATTGGCCAGTGAGCATTTAATACACTAGTATTCTACTTTTCAAAAGTAATTTAACATAAACCATTTACTTAGATTTTATATAAAAATATTTTCTATTTTAAAATAAAACAAAATTTTACAGAAAACAGAGAACAATTGTTACTGGTAGCATAATTTTTGAAGGGTCATTTTTGGTCACTGCTAGTTGATTAGAATATCATGAGTATAAGCAGAGAATAAAAGTATGAAGCCAGCAAAGGAAATCCAGCTCATTAAAAGAAATATATACAGTTTTATTAAATGTTCCCTACCCTTTGCTGAAGACCTCACTTTTGAATAGCAATCATACATGGATTATTTAAATATAGCAGAGCTTGACCACTGATTAAATAATTGGGAAATTTTGCTTGCTTACCTGAACTAGCCAGTGCTCTTGCTGGAAGTGTACTCTGGATGCTCTGGTTAAAAATGGGTGTGGATTTATAGACACAGGCAAACACACACACCCCTGACCTGCAGCCCCACCTGCATAGAAACAAGAGCACATTCACCTGCAAACTTACAAAAACAGGCTGGTCTGAAAAGCCCTGGACTTCTTTCCAGTTCTCATGCTTCTCATGCTGAAAAACCCTTCTCTCATGCTCGAAATTAAGATGGAGGGTCCTTCTAAAAGGAGGCCCAATACAGTCTTTGGGTGTTTTTCTCTTATACCTTTAACAAGGTAATTTAATGTTTGGCTGGAGTTCAACGCCAGAAAAAATAAAAAGGGAGGAAGAAAGGAACTGGTCTGAATGCAGGAACTGTGTGTAGACCATTGTTCTCAATGAAAGTTCAGTGAGGCTTGCAGATTAGATACAAAGCAAACAGAAATTCCTAAGGGTTACTCTGTTTACAGGAATGTAATTAACAACTGAAGAGATCAGGTCCTATTTTACAGAGAGAGAGAGAGAGAGACAGAAATGCTATTTTAAAATTTAACATGTTTGTAATTTGATTACTCTCTACAATCTTTCTATAAACCCTTTACTTTTACTATGCAAAAAAAACAGGAAATCAGGCAATTAAGTTTGTTTATATTTATCTAATAGATTTAATTTTTTTATACTTAATCCATGGTTATGGTAAAACCTTTTGTATGTATAGAGTTGCTTCAAAACAAAAGGTGAAATTCTCTCTTCCCTTCTCCAGTATTGCATTTCCTTGTGCAGAGCACCCCCCCCACCCCCCACCCTCCAGTTCTGCTTCCTGGAGTTAACCACTGTTAAAATGATCTAAGGCAGGGTTACCAAATCTACTCCACTTGTTTTTGTACAACCCCGGAGCTAAGCATTATTTTTGCGTTTTTAAATGGTTGGGGGGAGGGGGAAATCAAAGAAAGAATCATATTCTGTGACACGCGAAAATTATATGAAATTCAAATTTCAGTGTCCATAGATAGATTACTGAATGGAACTCAGCCGTGTTCATTTCCTTAGGTATCGTCTGTGGTTCCTTTTGCACTACGACTGCAACGCTGAGTACTGTGACAGGGGCCGCGTGGCCTGCAAGCCCTAGAATATTTACTGTCTGGCCTTTTACAGAAAATGTGTGCTGATCCCTAACCTAGGATAGTGTTCTATAAATTTTTCTTCCTTTCTCCCTCTTTCCCTTCTCTTCCTCCCTTTTGTGTTTCCCTCCCTCCTTCCCCGCCTTCTCTTTTTTTGTCTAATTACTCAGTATATTAACAAACATGCTGCTAAAGAAGGGGTGATGATTGTTTTGCTCCTCACATTAAAGTGAATGCGCTTCTAGTATTTTAATGTAGACAGAGTTCTGGTTTGACTGACCATGTTAAGAAGGTAGCCATTATGTATTCCTATACGACATCTCTCAAAATCAGGAATGTTGGATTTTGTTTTATATAGGTGGATATAGTAAATTTATAGTTTTCCTCCCTGAACCTTCTTTGTGATCCTGAGAGAAACCCCATGTAGCCAGGTTGCAGTATTCTTGTACTATCCCACTGATTTTGTATTTGTTTAAATTCTGCTTTCTTCCTTATAAAGGACCCTCAGAGGGTACCTTCCTTGGGGCATGCTATTCCAATGGAATTTGACCTGCCGAAGGTGAGGAAACTAGACCTACAATTGTAATCTTAAACCCAGAATTTGCAAAGCAAAGCGAGTCATGTTTTCCTCTTTCAGTGGAGGGTATGAACACTTTTCCCTTGTTCTTGACTGAGTGGTTTATAGGAAAAAGCTCAAAAGTGTCTGACATCCCTGTTTAACTCATATATTATTATTTTAATTAATAAATAATGAGAAAGAAGTCAAGTACTTAAGGAGGAGTGAAACTAGGTCCCAGGGTGTCTGAGCTGATCCACATCATTGGTTCTCTCCCACTAGTGTGACTATGCATTATAGTTCCTAAACCAGGACAACTTTGAGAATAAAAAGAGGTAATAAAATTGATTAGAGAGGGCAAGATGGTGGAGAAGTGAATGGAAGTCACACTGACCTCCTCCCAGGACCAATCTGGAATTACAACTAAATTGTGGAGAAATCACCCAGAATGAACAGTTGAACAATAGCGAGAGAGAAGCGTTATAACTTTGGACAGACAGAAGAATCAGTTCAGCACAATCTGACTGGTAAGGAGTGCAGCGGAGACACAAGAAGGCTGGCTGGGCACCCTCAGGTGGCAGTGCCAGAGGGATATTTAAACAGATGGTTGGATCCCCCTGAGGAGAGTGGGATCTAAACCATCAGCAGAGATCCCCAGCCTACAGCACCAGAACCCAAAAAGTACACAGAGGAACGAATCAACTAGCTGGAAGACATGGTAGAAAAAACTCCCAGAAAGATCAAGAAAATAAAAAAAAATGCTCAGAAAGAATGAAGAGGGGTTAAAGGAAATGCAGGACAACATGAAACATAATAATATCTGTATAATAGGAATTCTAGAAGGAGAGGAAGAGGAGGGAGGGATAGAAAGCTTGTTGGAAAAAGTAATGATGGAAAATTTCCCTAATTTGAGGAGAGAAAAAGTCACACAAGTCCAGGAGGCACAGAGGATCTCAATCAAGAGGAACCCAAAGAGGTCCACTCTAAGATACTTCATAATTAAAATGGCAGATTCCAAAGACAAAGAATGAATCTTAAAGGCAGCAAGGGAGAAATAGGAAGTAACATACAAGGGAGCCCTGATAAGGCTAGCAGCTGACTTGTCCACAGAAACACTATAAGCCAGAAGGGAATGGCAAGAAACGTTCCAAGTAATGAAAAGGAAAGGCCTTCAACCAAGACTTCTCTACCCAGCAAGGCTCTCAATTAAAATGAAAGGCAAAATGAGTTTTCCAGATAAAAGAAGTCTAAAAGAATATACCTCTACCAAACCAGCATTGCAAGATATGCTAAAGAGACTGCTTTAAGAAGATGAAGAAAAAGAGTGAGGGAGAGAGGAACACAAATACAAAGGGAGAAAATGAATAAGTACTGATCAGTAACTTTAAATGTAAATGGATTAACTGCTCCAATTAAAAGACATAGAGTAGCTGAATGGATGAGAAAACATGAACCACACATATGCTGCCTATAAGAGACCCACCTCAGAACAAAAGACCTACCCAGACTGAAAGGGTTGGAAAAAAATATTCCAAGCAAATGTACAGGAAAAAAAAGCCAGGGTAGCAATACTTATATCAGACAAAATAGATTTCAAAACAAAGTCCATAAAAAGAGACACAGAAGGACACTTCATAATAATCAAAGGAAGAACCCATCAAGAAGACATAAACATTGTAAACTTTTATGCACTCAACATAGGAGCACCCAAATATATAAAGAAAATCCTGGAGGACTTCAAGAAAGATATAGACAACAACTATAGTAGGGGATTTTAATACCCTACTGTCAACAATGGATAGATCTTCCAAACAAAATATCAACAAGGATATTGTGGAACTGAACAACACATTAGATCAAATGGACTTAACTGGTATATATAGAACCTTTCATCTCAAAGAAGCAAAATACACATTTTTTTCAAATGCACATGGAAAATTTTCAAAGATAGACCACATGATAGGACACAAAACAAGTGTCAACAAATTTAAGAAAACTGAAATTATATTGAGCATTTTCTCAGACCACAAGGGCTTAAAACTAGAAACCAACCTCAAGGAAAAAATGCAGAAATATTCAGACTCATGGAGACTGAATAGGATACTATAAAACAATGAATGGGTCAATAATAACATCAAAGAAGAAATCAAAAAGTTCCTGGAAACAAATGAAAATGACCATACAATAGTCCAAAACCCATGGGACACAGCAAAGGCAGTCCTGAGAGGAAAGTTCATAGCAATACAGGCCTAGCTAAAAAAGAAACATTTCAAATAAACAACGTTACCCTACATTGACAAGAACTAGAGAAACAACAACAAACAAAGCCTAGAGTGAACAGAAGGAAAGAAATAATCAAGATCAGAGCAGAATTGAATGTCACAGAGACTAAAAGAACAATTTAAAAGATCAATAATTCCAGGAGCTGGTTCTTTGAAAAGATAAATAAAATCATCAAGCCTTTAAAGAGACTCATCAAGAAAAAAAGGGAGAGGACCTGAATAAATAAAATCAGAAATGAAAGAGGAGAAATTACAACTGATACCACAGAAATACAAAGGACTGTAAGAAATTACTATGAACAACTATATGCCAAGAAATTTGAAAACCTGGGTGAAATGGACAAATTTCTAGAGAAATATAATCTTCCAAACCTAGATGAAGAAGAAGCAGAAACCCTGAACAGACCGATGACAGCTGGTGAAATTGAAGCAGTAATCAAAAAACTCCAGGCACACAGAAGCCCTGGACCAGACCGTTTCACAGGAGAATTTTATAAAACATTTAAGGAAGAGCTAAGACCTGTCCTTCTCAGACTATTCCAAAAAAATTCAAGAAGAGGGAAGACTCCCAAATTCTTTTTTATGAGGCCAGCATCATCCTAATCCCCAAAACAGATAATGACACAAGAAAGAAAGAAAACTACCGGCCCATATCGCTGATGAACATAGACGCTAAAATCCCCAACAAAATATTGGCAAACCACATCCAACAACACATTAAAAAGATCATCCACTGCAATCAAGTGGTGTTCATCCCAGGGATGGAAGCATGGTATAATGTTTGTAAATCAATAAACATAATACACCACATAAACTAAAGGAAAGACAAAAATCACATGATCATATCAATCAATAGATGCAGAAAAAGCATTTTTCTGCAATCAATAGATGCAGAAAAAGCATTTGATAAGGTACCAGCACCCATTTATGATAAAAACACTCAGCAAAGTGGGAATAAAGGGGGCATACCTCAACATAATAAAGGCCATATATGAAAAACCTACAGCCAACACCCTACTCAATGGGCAAAAATTAAAAGCTTTCCCACTGAGATTGGGAATAAGACAAGAATGTCTGCTTTCACCACTGCTATTCATCATTGTATTGGAAGTCCTGGCCACATCTATCAGATAAGAAAAAGAAACAAAAGGCATTCAAATTGGAAAGGAGGGAGTAAAACTGTCACTGTTGGCAGATGACATGTTAGTATACATAGAAAACCCTACAGACTCCACTAAAAAACTACTCAATCTAATAAGTGAATTTGGCACAACAGCAGGATACAAATTCAATATTCAGAAATCAAAGGCATTTTTGTACATCAGCAATGAAATATCAGAATCAGAAATCAGAAAAAAATTCCATTTACTATAGCAACAAGAAAAATAAAGTTCCTAGGAATAAACTTAACCAAGGAAGTCAAAGACCTGTGCTCGGAAAACTACACAACCTTGAAGGAAGAAATTAAGGAAGACACAAACAAATGGAAGTATATACTATGTTCATGGATTAGAAGAATTAACATCATCAAAATGTCCATACTACCCAAAGCAATATTTAGATTCAACACAATCATTATTAAATTACCAATGACATATTTCACAGATATAGAACAAACATTTAAAAAATTTATATGGAACCATAAATGACCCTGAATAGCTGCAGCAATTTTGAGAAAGAAGAACAAAATAGAACAGATCACAATACCTGACATCAAACTATATTATAAGGCCACTGTAATCAAAGCAGTCTGGTACATCAGTACCAGACACATAGATCAATGGAACAGAATAGAGAGCCCAGAAATAAACCCATGTCTATATGGTCAATTAGTATTTGACAAAGGGGACAGAAGCATACAATGGAGTAAAAATAACCTCTTCCACAAATGGTGTTGGGACATCTGGACAGCTACATGCAAAAAAATGAAATTCGACCACCAACTTACACTACACACAAAAATAAACTCATGATGGATAAAATACTTAAATATAAGTCGTAACACCATCAAAGTCCTAGAGGAGAACATAGGCAGGAAAATCTCAGATATTCCATGCAGCAATATTTTCATCAACATGTACCCTAGAGGAAGAGACATAAAGGAAAGAATGAACAGATGGGACTTCATCAAAGTAAGAAGCTTCTGCACAACTAAAGAGAACACCTGCAAAATGAAAAGGGAACCAACTGTATGGGAAAATATATTTGCCAATGATACCTAAGACAAAAAATGGGTTTGATGTCCAAAATATGTAAAGAACTCACACAACTCCACTCCAGGAAGACAAACAATCCAATTAAAAAATGGGCAAAGGACCTAAGCAGACACTTCTCCAAGGAGGACATACACAGGGCCCAGAGACATATGGAAGGATGCTCAGCATCACTAGCCATCAGAGAGATGCAAATTAAAACCACAATGAGATGCCACTTCACACTAGTCGGAATGGTCATCATAAACAAATCAACAAACAACAAGTGCTGGCGAGGATGTGGGAAAAGGGAACCCTAGTGCACTTTGGTGGGACTGCAGATTGGTGCAGCCACTGTGGAAAACAATTTGGAATTTCCTCAAAAAACTAAAAATGGAACTACCTTTTGACCCAGCAATTCCACTCCTGGGATTCTACCCTAAGAATCCTGAAACACCAATTCAAAAGAACCTATGAACCCCAATGTTCATAGCAGTACAATTTACAATAGCCAAGAATTGGAAGCAACCTAAGTGCCCAACAGTAAATGAATGGATCAAAAAACTATGGTACATTTACACAATGGAATATTATGCAGCAGGAAGAAAGAAAGAGCTACAGCCCTTCGAGACAGCATAGATAGAACTGGAGAGCATTATGCTGAGTGAAATAAGACAGGCAGTGAAAGACAGATACCATATGATCTCACCTATAAGTGGAATGTAGTCAACAAAACAAACAAGCAAGCAAAATATAACCAACAGCATTGAAATAAAAAAACAAACTGACAGTAACTAGAGGGGAGGAGAGGGGGTGATAACAGGGGAAAAGGACAGGAAGGGTCATCAAGGAACCTGCATAAAGAACCCATTGACAAAGCCAAATGGGGGAAGGATTGAGGGTTGGAGGTGAGAGGTGGGGCTGGGTGGGGCTGGGGAAAGTGGTGGCGGGAAATTGTTGACAAAAACAAACCAGACCAAACCAAACCAAACCAAAATAGAGTAAGGGAGGTTAAGAATAGTATAGGAAATTGAAAAGCCGAAGAGCTGAAATGTACAACCCATAGACATGAACTAAGTGGGGAGGGATGATGGGATGGTGTGCAGGGTGGAGGTGATAAAGGGGAGAAAAATATCAGACAACTATAATAGCATAATTAATAAAATATACAAAAAATTGGTTGGAATTACATAATTTTAAATAATATTTTGAAATAGTATATGTCAGCTAAAACTGGGTTTTTATGTAATAGGTCACAAATAATCCTATTAAAGATTATTCTCACCAGTTACATTGTTTAAAAAGACTTTATTTTTAGAGAGACGGGTAGGGAGGGAGAAATAGAGGGAGAAACATTGATGTGAGAGAGAAACGTCAATCTGCTGCCTTCTGTACATGCTCCAGCCGGGGAATGAACCCACAACCCGGGCATGAGCCCTGGCTGGGAATCAAACTGGAGACCCTTTGTCTCACGGGAGGATGCTCAATCAACTGAGCCACACCTGTCAGGGCAATAGTAACATTTCAAGAAGTACAGTCATGTACATTATGGCAAAATGTGAAAAATTATTCTTTGTATATGTTTATATAAATTAGTTTCTTTTTTGAAGTATATTTTAATGACTACACTATTACAATTGTCCCATTTATTTCTCCCCTTTATTCTGCTCTGCCTTGCACCCCCTCTTCCACCAGCATTCCCCCACTTCGTTCATGTCCATGGGTCATACGTGGAAGTTCTTTAGCTTCTCCGTTTCCTATACTATTCTTAACTTCCCCCTGTCTATTTTGTGCCTACCATTTATGCTTCTTATTCCCTGTACCTTTTCTCCGATCCTCCCTGTCCCCTCCCTGCTGATAGCCCTCCATGTGATCTCCATTTCTGTGGTTCTGTTCCTATTCCAGTTGTTTGTTTAGTTTGTTACTGCTTTTGTTTTTAGGTTCAGTTGTAGACAGTTGTGGGTTTGTTGTCATTTTACTGTTCATAGTTTTGATCTTCTTTTACTTAGATAAGTTCCTTTAACATTTCACATAATAAGGGCTTGATGATGATGAACTCCTTTAATTTTACTTTATCTGGGAAGCCTTTTTCTGTCCTTCCATTCTAAATGAGAGCTTTGCCAGATAGAGTATACTTGGATGTAGGTCCTTGCCTTTCATGACTTTGAATACTTCTTTCCAGCCCCTTCTTCCCTGTAAGATTTCTTCTGAGGAATCAGCTGATAGTCTTTTGGGAACTCCTTCATAGGTAACTGTCTCCTTTTCTCTTGCTGCTTTGAAGATTCTCTCCTTATATTTAATCTTGGGTAATGTCATGACGATGTGCCTTGGTGTGTGCTTCCTTGGGTCCAACTTCTTTGGGACTCTCTGAGCTTCCTGGACTTCCTGGAAGTCTATTTCCTTTGCCAGATTGGGGAGGTTCTCCTTCATTATTTTTTCAAACAAGTTTTCAATGGTCCGATCTTCCTCTTCTCCTTCTGGCACTCCTATGATTTGGATGTTGGAACATTTAAAGTTATCTTGGAGGTTCCTCAGCCTCTCCTCATCTTTTTGAATTCTCGTTTCTTTATTCTGTTGTGGTTGAATGTTTATTTCTTCTTTCTGCTCCAAATTGTTGATTTGAGTCCTGGTTTCCTTCCCTTCACTGTTGGTTCACTGTATATTTTTCTTTATTTCACTTTTTCCTCTATGTTGTGACCATACCCAACCATTTCTGCGAGCATCCCGATCACCAGTGTTTTGAATCTTAATCTGATAGGTTGGCTATCTCTTCATTGCTTAGTTGTTTTTCTGGGGTTCTAATCTGTTCTTTCATTTGGGTCATATTTCCTTATCTTGGCAGACCTGTTACATTGTCAGGGGTGGAACCTTAGATATTTACCAGGGTGGGACAACCCACGTTGCTGCATGGTGGCGCTGGATGTGGGGGAGGGGTCTGAGAGGGAACAATGCTACATACTCAGCTCTCTACCTGCTTTTAGTCCCTTCCCCCATGACCCACAAGCAAATTGGGCCCTTCTGGTGCTGATTCCCGGGTGGGTGGGTTTGTGTACTTCTCTCCAAAGAACTCTCCTGCGAGGCTGGGAGTTTCTTCCACCACTGCAACCCTCACAGATTTTTACAGCCAGAGGTTTTGAGGCTTTCTTTTCCTGCACTGGAACCCTGGGTTGCACGGTCTGTCTCACTCCCCAGTTGTTCCTCCTGATTTATCCACATGCAAATGTGGGACCGCCAGCTACTGCTTCACCTGCCTGGTCCTTCAACTGCTACCTTACCACATATCTTCTCCACCCTGACTACCCATCTCTGCCCTTCTTACCAGTTTGGATGAATGTTTGTTCTTCAACTCCTTGGTTGTCAGACTTCCATACAGTTCAATTTTCTGGCAGTTCTAATTGTTTTTTGTTTTCAGATTTACTGTTGTCCTTCTTTTCATTTTGTGAGGAGGAAAAGTGTATCTACCTATGCCTCCATCTTGGTTGGAAGTAGTATTAATTAGTTTCTTAACTGTATTGTCTCTGTTACCAGGTGGTTGGTATTTTTCTGAAAATTTTTCTGGTATTATCAGTCTTTAGTTTTCTCAATGGGATCTTTTATTTATTTGTTAATACAATTGCCTGCAATCATCTTCAAAGTTGTTCTTATGATAAATATGTTTGGGATTGTCATCGACTTCAATGGGCACTTCTATGTAAACCATGCTGTTTTTATTAAGAACATAACCTTTCTGTAGGTGCTTGGTTACCTGGTAAATTTGAGAAAATTTATTTCAGTGGAGGGTAGTTTCAATTCTAATTTTAATGTTATTGGAAAGTTATACTGTGTTGAGTCTCTGTTAAGAATCCATTCCTCAAGAGAAAATTTTATAAGATGGAACATGTAAAATAAGTTACTATATTTCTCTTCATCATTATTTTAAATGCTTCATTAAATTTCCATACTACAAAATTGAAGGTATTTTCTATTTCATTCTGTTGGGGAACAGAATATAAATTTATCCAATTAAATAAGGACTCTTAATAAATCAAGATAGTCCATAGTTGGGGCTACTTCTTTCGGAAGTAATGACTCATGTTTTTATAAGAGTAATTGGTCAACATAGCCATAAATTGAATTTAGGGTTAGGGTTATCTATCCACTTTGTTTGTGTGTTTGTCCATGTGTCTATTTATGTTTCAGTTTGTCAGTCTCTAGAATATATAGAAAATAGACAGTATGGAAAGGTCAGTAGTAGAGAACAGACCTCTCTCCCACCCATCTCCCAGCTATGGGTCTCCCAGCTGGAGACAATAATTATCAACTTCTTGAGTCTTCTTCCCAAAATATTTTCAGATATTTTCTCTATAGTCAAGAACATCCCTATCCAGGTATTATCTATGCATCTCTGCACCTGTCCATCTATTTATCTCTGTGTATAGCTACCTATGTAGTTTTTATTATTAATACAAATGGGGCCATTCTATCAATACTTCTGACCCTCTATTTTTCATTTAATAACATTGAATATAGCAACATATCAGAACAAGTATTTATGAAAGTATTTAGTAAATCAAAGAGAAAGAATATTCTGTAGAAAACATTTATATGTCTTTATTTTCTGAGTCTTGTAGATGCAAATACTAACTTTAAAAGTGTTGGATTCTGAGGGGATAACCCCTAGATTCTTTGAATTAAAGGATTATATTCTCCAGGAGTTGTTATTGAACAGTGGTATTTTATACCAAACATTTAAAATCATAGTGTTTTTATAAGCCTGTCATGTTCAGTGTCTGCAACCCATAGATTCTTGCTTTGTCAAGAATGGTTACATTTCCCATCACAAAATAATAATCCTTTCATGAAGCATCTCAAGTCTCTTTTCCAGGGTAGTACAGCTAAACACTTCCTAGACGTGTGATGTTTTCACAAGATGAACCTAAATGGAATTTATTCCTTGGTTCTTGCCCTGTGGGCCGGATAAGACTAAATAGATTTGTGAATGTTGCTTTTGGATATTGAGTCAAATCCTTCCATCAGGCTCTTACGTATAGCCTGTGGGGGTAACGTTTTACTTTTATCAATAAGACGTCTCGGTGCCTTGACTAGGTAGAGCGTTTTTCCCCCCAGGGAGGGGAGGAGATTGGGGACTTAGGCTGGCCACTCAGGTTCCCCATCCGGCGGGGGGAGAGGCTGATTTAGAAATTATGGATGGAATTACATTGGAGAGCGCCCAGGTGGGGGGCAGCCACAGCCGGTCCACAGAGGGAGCCAAAGCTGGTTGGCAAATGGGTGAAGGCAGCACAGACCATGAGAAGAAGAGAGCAGAGCCAGTGCGTCACAGGACGTGGGGACGGGGAGGGATGAGCCGGGGGTCTGGGGGGTAAACGGGCAGGACTCCCGGGTGATATGTGGACAGCTGGCTCCATTCAAAGATCCGCAGAGAGTGTGGATGTGGCCTTGTCATGAGATTAGAGAATAACGTATCTTAAGATGGCAGATAGAATGTTTATAGTGAGATAAATTGGAGTTTTAAAAGCTTCTGATTTAATCTGTAAAAACGACATTATCTTCATAAGCTGCAGATGTGAAAGCACCAAGCCACAGAATAAATTATGTTTCTAGGGCGATTAGACATCTTTGTGTAGGGAATCATTTTAGTCTGATAATTTCAAAAAATACTAATAGAGGAATGTTCCTTGAAAGAAGACGGAGCTCCTCCAGCTGACCTTTCACTTCGGAAAGTCAAACACGGTGCTTGGCCAGGGCTCGTAGGGACTGTGTTGTATGTAGATGCCCACGGGGAAAATGAGTGCTTAAAGCCATTCTACAAGTCAGCTGAATTAGGTGTTGTAGTTTTCTAAGGACCTATTTTATTTCGTGTGCTTGATGAGTGAATCGTACAATATTGGTACTAAGTACTATTAAAGCTCTTTATTGAATTTCCCTCTCTTTTGTTCCAGATGATACGGGATTGTAGTTTTTTTCTTTTACACTTGCTATAGATCCCTTTTAAAGGATGACCATACTAAATACTGTAGACGATTTTTCTTTCACATAGGCCTGTTTTTTGAAAGACACGGATTTCATTCCAATACTCCCTTTTCTCTGAGCTGTTCTGTGTTTGGGGGGGCGGGCCCCAGAGCTAGCTCCAGAGGGAGATCTTCATTATATTCTGGTGGTTTTCCACCAGGGAGATCGGGCAATGAACGGATACAGTTTAGATTGTCACAGCTGGAGGTTCTACTGGCATTCAGTGACCAGAGGCCAGGAGTGATTTTAAACACCCTGCAATGCACAGGACAGCTACCACAACAAAAAATTATATCCGGGCCAGATGTCAACAGTGCCGCGATTGAAAACTCCCAGTCTATTTTAATTCAATCGTGGTGGCCCCATTCTAAACCAGCTTTGGTGGAGCATGAATATGCGATAGGATTCTGGCCAATGAAATATGAGGGGCAATAAAAGGGATTTTTTTCCCTCATTAATAAAAATCAATAAAGAAAGTGACCCCTTTTCCGTTGTGTATAATAATGTGGCAGTCACCTTGTTATAATGAAAGTAGTTAAGAAGGACTAAGTTGATGTCCTTTAAAGAGTCTAATAGAACGATGGAAAGTCTGTGTGATTGAGTATGAGTCACTGTTTTAACTATTCTTGGAATCATTGTGACTTAGGGCCCGTTCTGTAAAAAAAATAAATTTGTTTCTACTGTTTAAGCCAGCTAAGTCAGAGTTTTTAGTCACTCTTAGCATTATCCTAATCGATAAAATTATTTAGCATTTGCTTGTTTCATAATTAACCTTTCAAACTTTTTTGACATTTAGTTTCATCTGCTTCATTTCTCATTGACATTTCTTTCATGTTGTATCTTTCTCATGGACTTTTTCTGGTTTTATCAAATTTTACAGCAGGGTCTGTGGGTGATACATGCTGATCTGTGTAAGTTGGAAATGTCTTTCTGTCCCTCTCATGGGAGTGAGAGCTTGCTTTGATGTTAAATTATTTGTGGTTCAGTAAATTCAAGATGTCGCTGTTTCGTGTTCTACTTGTTTAGTATCTTCTAATATTTAGTGTAGAAGAAAGATTTGAGGCCAATCTGAGTCTCTCGAAATTAAAAAAAAGTTAATTGAGGTAATGTAAAGTATACACTTCTACTCTTTAACTTTGTCTAGAACTCAATGTATTTGTTGAACATAAACACCCAAATCTGTGTTAAGTTCCTAGAAGTGCTTTGTGTGTGTGCGTGCGTGCGTGTGTGTGTGTGTGTGTGTGTGTCTTGCTATGTAACTTCTTGTTGTTTTTCATTTTGTTTCACTTTTTCTTTCTGGAAAACTTGTTTCATGTATATTGGATTTTAACAGTATTATCTATGTCTTTAATAATGTTCATCTCCTTCGCCTCTTCCTTAGAGGTCAGAATTCCTCAGGCTTCTTTTCTAATTAACTGGTCTGATTCTTGTAGCATTCAATTTGTTATTGCTGCCATTGATACTATGAAAGTTAGCAGTCACAATATTCAATTATAAACCTATTTTCTGTTTTCTTACTTGTTCTCTGTTTATGACTATAGGTATTGTTTTTATACATTTAAGGTAAGGTGCCTCTGTAGAAGTGGGTCCAACCAGAGAGTAAACCTTGGGGGTGACCTCAGTTTCCTAAGCCAATGTCCTTTGCCAGGTTTACACCGTGGATGCCTTTGTGGCTCCCCCACTGTATGAAGACTCCAAGTTTTATTGTACTTTCTGGAAACTTCAGCAAAATTGAAACTTACTCCTGCCCACCCTCGCATGACTTAACCTTAGTTTCAGGTGTTACAGCAAACTTGCTAGAGGGGTTCCTTCATTTATACCCTTAAAGGCTTTCCTTTATTTCTTAGATTATGGGCATATTTTCCTTCTTTCACTACGATCTCGCCTGTCTTATCTTAGAGAGATGCTTTGAGTTTTCGGTTTGGCTAAGAATACCTTTCTGTGGTTTACAAGGAGGTAAACAATTTTCCCCCACAATAGTCAAAGGAGAGTTTAGAAGAATGTGGGTTCAGGTTACCATCTCGAATTGAAAGTCATCGTTCACTCCATTTAAAGTTGAGGCTGAAATGGGTTCAGTGATTTGGCCAAGCTCACAGTTGACAGAGACTGTGATCTCTAAAACTTAGATCTTTTGACCCCAAATATGGTGTTTTTTCTATTAACACTGTGGAATTCATAGTAAAAAAAATTACAGTGTAGGTCGTGTGCGTCCGAGAGATACATTCATTACCAGTATGTGCTGAAATGAAAAAAAGAAAATTAAAAACACTGCAAATTAGCATTTATTATACTTATATAATAAAATATGTGATTTTAAATTTGCTTTTAGTTACAACCTAGAAATTATTAAACAAAGAAATATAAAAACATAAAGAATAAAAATTTTTCTTTTCAAATAACAGAAACATGGATATTGCTAAAAAATACAACCAAAAAAAGTCTTTAAGGGAGGCATAGTACATAGTGGTTAAGCGCGAAGGCCCTCGCCCGGCTGGTGAAGCTCAGGGGATTGCGCATGGGCCTGGGAACCAAAGGGCTGCTGGGTTGATTTCCCTGTCAGGGCACAAGCCTGGGTTGCAGGCCCGGTCCCCAGTAGGGGGCGTGCAAGAGGCAACCACACATTGATGTTTCGCTCCCTTTCTTCCTCCTTCCCTTCCCCTCTGTCTAAAAATAAAATAAATAAAATCTTTATTAAAAAAAAATGTGTAGGCCCCCAAAAAGAGGAGTAGGCAGGCTCCAGCATCTGGAATAGTGGTCCGGCAGCGGGCCAGGATGGGGAACTCCTCCAAGGCTGATTAGAGGGAAAGCAAAAACATGAAAAGGGTTTTTTGTGTGCTCTGTTTTGTTTTTTTGTTACACGCTTCACAGTGGGACCATTTACTTTAATCCCAGATTCTATAATGCTTCCTCTAACATTTGCATCAATGCCTTAATAATTGCCATGACAACTTATTACTTGCAGGAGTCCCTGGAGGAAGTGACTATGGGGCCGTTTGCCCTCTGCGTGCAGCCTCCAGAGGTCCCTCTGCTCTAGGGCCACGATGTCTGGGTTCAAATTCCTGATTCGTAGCCACTGTGGCCCCAAACAAGTTATTCATGTAAATAGAAATGATAATAATGTTCATCTCGCAGAGTTCTTGAGAAGATTAAATGAGAATGAACATCAAAAGTGACAGAAAGTACCTTCCCAGATCTGTTCTATGTTGGGCCAGGCTTTCTTGTTACTTGAGATAAGACAGAGTACAAGGTCAAGTTGCTTTCCTTTTTTTGGAAGAGGTAACGAATGAATGTTAAGAAATGATGTTTGATTAATTTCAAATAAATATTAGTTTTCTTATTTATTGTTATAACTATTATTCAAATGAACCCACTAAGCCCAGAAACTAAGTGAGAAAACTATCAATAAGATGGAGTGAATGGGTATTAGGTATAGAAACTATTTAGGTAAAATGGAAACGTCTCTTAAGAAACCGCCAGTTTTTTAAAACTACGATTCAAATAGCTTGGAGCAATAATTCCATTTTCATTTTAAATAAACTTAATTCAGTTTTTGTCATGCTTTTAATGTCCAACGAGCTATTCTAATGAGGTTATAACCCAGTCAGCTGCGAAGCTTGACAGGGGCCGAGATGACAGTATTCTCTGATCCTGACATTAGGTGTCGCTGCAGTCCAGGGAAAGTCAACCAAGCAATTGATCAGTGAAGCTGAGCTTGAATGAACATGGAGAGGGAGAAATACCTTTACCTGGAGGCACAAAGTATTTGGAGAAGGACCTGTGACGTCATAATTTACATATCCATATTGCCATGGCGCGGAAAAAGAACATCTTAATGTAGGTATGGCAATAACTTCCGTTTCCTAAAACACTGATTAAGAAACAACTACTAACTATTTTGCTTATCTTGCTATTTCTCTCCCTAACCAATGATAACACTGATAGAACTCTCCTGGTATTTTCAAAGCAGAATAATCCTAATAGGTTATAAATGAGAATTTCCCAAACTGGCTCATCAAGAGTCTATTTCTTCTAATGAGCTAGAAGCTTCAACTTTAAATCTTCCTTTAAATATTTGGCTTTTATCGGCAAAGTTTTTTATTTTTTTTGTTTTTTTTAAATGTGTTTTTTATCGTCGACACTATTACCGATGTCCTCCATTTATCCTCCCATCTTTGCCTCCCTTCACTCAGGTCCCCTCTCCCCTCCCCCACTTCCGCCTTCACCACTTTGTTGCCTGTGTCTATGGGCTATGCAGATATGCATATATGTTCTTTGGCTAATCTCTTCCAGCCCCTGACCCCCGAAATCTGTCAGTCTGTTCCATGTGTCCATGCCTCGGGTTTTACTTTGTTCGTCAGTTTATTTTGTTCATTACATTCCACGTGTGAGTGAGATCATATGGTATTTGTTAAATATTTTAAAATTACATAACTTATCAGGTGTTTCAAAAGTTCCTTTGCTTGATAAAGAGGTGAGGAACCAAAAGATTCAATGAATTTAAATTAAAAATATAGTTCATGCTTGGAAGGTCTGACATTTGTGTGTTAAATGTACAGTTACCAGGTAATCCTCATTTGTTTAGGCAAAATATCTACAAACAATTGGAGGGAACGGAGCCCACTTAGTGTTTCCTTTTATAATTAGGCAAACGATAAACTGAAAAATCCATCCTCCCAAGAGAGGCTGTATTAAGTTTATTTTACCATGTGTGTGAGTTGGCACACACTGTGGGCACAAATTTAGAGTATCCGACAACTGATATGCCATAGGTACAAACGAATCAATGGATGCTAACTAGTGATGACTGGGGGTCCTGGGGCAAAGAAGGGGGCTCCACTTGTGTATGGGAGGGGACATTTGGCAGCATGTTTTTACCAACTCATGCAGGAAGCATTTCAACACATTAACATGGCATCAGTACCTGATAGTTGAATATCAGCCTTACGTGTGTTTAACTTGGCTTATCAAGGGCTCACAAGAGCTCTCGTTTAGATTCTACATACAAGTATCAAAGGCTTAGTCTGTTTCCCTCTTGATAATGGTCCCTACTGCCGGTTTTTGCAGAGAAATAGCTTTCGTGATGGGAGGATTGCCCCTGGGGAAAAACGGAAGGATTTATGTTGGGAGCAGCTTGGTCTGTTCATCTCTACATCTTCCTTCCTCAAGCCATGTGGAGACCTTGACTCATCTCCTCTCATAATTCTGATGGGCATCAGGAGGTTATACGTTGCTGAAGATTTGGAAAGCGAGGTGTGTGTCTGACATAATGGCATGACCTTGGTGAACCCAGGGCATATACTGATACTGGGGACAGGAGTGGTGATCTCAGTACTGGTGACAAATACGGTTTGTTTAAAGTGTCTTGAAAACTCTTCTTTCCTTTGCTCTACCTAATAACTAACATACCAGCTTGTATTGTATACAAACTCTTGCATTTATATGGTTTGCTGAGGAAAGGCTAGGTCATAGGGACCTGGCGTTTCTGTCTCATTTGCAGCGCTTTGATTATGAGCCCATAGTAGTCGTCCAACGCTTATTTGATAGTTGATGGATACTTTTGTTTTCTGTTGATTGTTCTCATGTTTTGAATATGGTTTGAGTTATGCTTAGCCAACACACAAAAAATAAGATCTAAAAGAAGAAAACTGATGGGCTGTGCTGCTAAGGGGCGGGAAGGGCAGCGTGAGGAATGAATAAACCAGAAGCTATGCGTTTGTGTGTTGGGCCTCTTGGGGTTGCTTTTGTCCCCAAGTCCCTCCCGTGGGATTGGTGTCATAGATCATGCATAGAAGGGCCTCACTGTCCTGGGAAAGCCTGAGAGAGCTTTCTCTCATGTCAGGTCTGTCCTGGTTTGCTTCTGAAAGGTAAAATGTCAAGGGCCAATGTTCAGGGACCCTTTTTGGTAAAGGGAGCCATTTGATTTTTGTTTTATGCCAGAGAAACAAGAGAAAGCAGGTGGTCCCGCCTAGCTCACTGGGTCCTGTCCTAGGTGCCTGGGGAGAAAACCTTATTTAATGTATTCAGGTAGTTTTCACAGCCCTGGAGTGGCCCTTCTTCTCCCAAAAGGTGGTGGCATTGAATGATTGAATGGGAACACCGAACCGGTTAGGAGAAGTCCCCAATGTACCTCAGTTCAGAGAGGACTAGCATTTGTTGGCTTAGATTGAGGGGGAAGTCTCTTACTGCGTTGATTTCATTTTATCAGATAACCTTTATAAATCAGCACATGGGGCTTGTCTCTCAGAAACATTTAGAATGCTTACTGCTGTGACTTACTGGCTTTTTCCTCAGCTGCTGCATTAGGTATCAAACTTTTTACTCAGAATCGTATCACAACAAACTGCTGCTTTTTCCCCTGAACAATTCAGAAAACTATCTGATCCTGAAAAGGTCAAATTGTAAGTATGCAAACATACTTCTTTCTCCTTTCTTTGCTACTAGAAGGAACATCTTCTTAATTTAGCTTCTCACACACTAAGTGGAATTTACATCGTTTCTGTGTTTCGGGTTGCCTTTTATTTTGAATGTTGCTCGAGGTCTTTGACCTAGCAATGGAATTCAATGTGATATCATTTTTCTTAATTGTCTGAAAACAGAAACAAGGTCAAACTTGTTTTAAACTTTGAGTGAATTCTGGATACAAGCAGCAGTTGGGAGTTCAATCGTACTAGCTTTTTAAGTGGTGTGAATTAGGGCCGTCGGCATGTTTGGTGGTTTAAGATTACCTCTCGTAGTTTCTGGTGATGGCAGCGCTCAGCTCGACAACCTCAGCTCTTGAGTTTGGCAAGGAAAGAATCCAGAGCCAAGAACTCTAATGCAAAGGGACGTTTATTTAGCAAGTGAAACAAAAGTACATTCAGAAGGAAGAACTGAGTGAGCTGCTTAGAGGGCTGCCTTGGCCTCTTAGAAAGAAAGTCGCAGAGGCAGAAGAAGTGAGCCAGCGGGGCTGCATGGACTCAGGAAACGTGTTACGGAGGCAAAAGAAGGGCCCTTGGAGACAGGTTCAGGAGGTTAGCCTGGGACAAGCTGCTCACCTGGTTGTAAGTTTCCAGGGGAACCTTTAGAGCTTAGGAGAAAACCCCCTCAAAGATATGCACCCAAAGAAAGAAGGGGGAAAAGGCTTGTGTTCTCCAGAGGGTTGGGGGTGGGGGGTGAGAGTGTCTGCGCATATGCACTGGTTCCTTTGCCTCAAGGGTTTTTATTTGTTTTCTAAAGGTAGAAAGTTTAGGGGAGGTTTCAGGATCCTCAAGAGAATATTCATCAGTCTTGCAGATACGTCCTTTCAGGTTTGTGGCCCCTACTGATTGGTCGGTGCTACGGGAGGGAGTCATTCATTAGTCGTTGCATTGCACGCCTGGTCTCGATGCCAGTCGTGCGTCACTTCATCTGGTTTTGCTGCTTTTCTGCGCCTGGAGCTGAAACACAACTGAGGCCTGGCTGTTACCTCTAGTTTGACCAAAACTTTTTCTCTCTGGTCAACAGATCTAACGCTTTGTTCCTAAGATCATTTGATGTTGATCAGAACCTCATCGTCCTGAGGGCTTAGGGTTTATGGGAGTGGTCTTACGAGGGAGAAGGAGGCAGGTGACTCAGGGTGCTGGGCGAGGCCAGCCCGAATCTGCCATCTGCCTCGGTTTCCCCATTCCACCTGCCAAGGAAGTTTCCCGACTTCTTACTCTCCTGCTGTATCTTGATATTTATTTAGTAAGCCTGCCTTTTCCAGAATGCTGGGAATATTATCGTACCATGGCGCTGTGTGTGACATGGGGCTAACGTGGTTACGGACACGGGTGTCGGAGGGAGACAGCCTCATTTCGAATCCTGGTTCTGTCTCTTACAGAAACTAGTGACTTGGACAGAGAACTTAACTTCCCTAAACCTTAGTTTTCTTCCTTGTAGAAGGGAAATGATGCCCTTTCAGTTTGTCAGGATTAAGCAAGAGGCTTATGGGAAGCCCCAATGACGTGTCTGCACCACAAGAAATGCCCTTTGTTAGTTAATATTAATGTTAAAAAAAAAGTTCAACGGAATAAAATTTAAAGATCTCATTGGCTTTATTAAGCAATTCATGGATCGAGCAGCATCCCTTTTAGCTACTAGAAGGGCCCTCTCCAAAGGATTCTGTAAACCGGAAGGTTTCTATAGGAAGAAGGGCGGGGAAAGGGAGCTATTAACAAAAGAAAAGAAGGGATTATTTTTGGGACAGGACATAAGTCCTTTGGGTTAAGGGAAGGGGACGGGTTCTTACCGTACAGCTCGCCCCTTTCTTTCTGTGGGGTTGGAAAGGGCCCGCGTGATGGATTATCTTACGGGCACTTGACCTCGGAATTCCAGGCTGGTTGATTAAGATTACATTTCTGGTGAGAACTTACGATTAGATCAGGTACTGGCATGAGTGATACCATTTTGGGCCTGTGATTTTCTCTTTAACAATTAAAACATTAAAAGATAATGTTTTAAAGGTACTTTCTATGTGGTAATTGAATTAAATGTCTTAGTATTTCAGAACTTTGGGGGTAGCTCACTAATGTCAAGAGTAATAGACTTTATTACAAGCATGACATTGGTATAAAAAATTAATAGATGATTCCAAATTTCCTATAGAATAAGGGGATTAATGGAAGTGGACACTGTCACCTTCTTAATTTCAGTGATGTGTTGGCATGATTGTAAAAGTGCTTCTGTAATATTTGGCAAAGCAAGAAATGTAAGTTGGCCTTTTTTATTTTTTGTATTTTTTTTCAGCAAGGATGGGTCAACCTGTCATTTTCTTGACTTAGGAAATATAACTTTATTGAAGAGCTTGATGACATACACCTATAACATTCTTTCATAGTCACCATCTTTGAGGGGGTGATTTCCTATTGGTATCATCATTAACTTCTCTGTCCACTTAGTAACTGACTCTTACTATCAAGGGACTGCAGGGGAGCAGAACGTGCCACCCCGAGCTATACCTCTTTGACATAAGGATTTTTTTAGGTTCGTTATTTTTAAGAAATAGTAAATGAGGGAAGCTCTGAAAACCAAGCACAAGTTAGCCTTTTGTCAGAGACATTTACCTTTATACGGGAAACCTCCATTTGTAAGGTTGTCTCCCTCTCGGTATCAGGAAGGATAACCCTGGGTTTCTAGAAACTCTTGCCCATGGAGGAGGCAAGGACTTAGATCTGCAAAACAGCTTGACCTCTGCCGACTGTGCTTCCCCTGGTACCTCCCGTAACTCACCTTCCCTGACCCCGCCTTCTTCTGTCTGTTACTGAGGAAGGTATTGAAGGTGGCGGCTATCTTTGATCTGACACCAAAATCGTAAAATAAAAGGTCCGTGCAGACCTAAATTTTGTATAGTTTTTTTCACTCACTGAGAGGCTAGTCATGAGTCAGAATAACCTGGACAAATGTCACTGAATAATTTTCTACTCCTTTCTGCAAAATGAACTGCATGTAGACAACAGAGAATATACTGACAACAGAGTCCCCTGTGAAAGGAGTCCTGGTTCTGATTCTGATAAATCGCCGACAGCTGTAGGCGATATGCATTCTAGACTGGACCCTTGGTAGAGAAGAAATAATCCAACTCCCAAAGCCACTTGGAGCAAGAACAAGATTTGGGGTGTCTGCCAGCATAACAGTAAGTTGAAGTGAAAGTCTATAAAATGTAGCAAATAAATGAATGTGCCATATGAAATGTATTTCCAATAATATTTTTTATTCTGGCAAAATTCACATGACGTGAAATTCAGCATTTTAACCTGTACAATTAATTACATAGCACTCAGTCCATTCATAGTGTTATAGAACCATGTCCACTATCTGGTTCCAGAACGTTTTCATCACTCTCAACGGCAACTCTGTACCCACTGGGCAGTGACTCCCGCTGTTCCACAACCCCTGGCAACCACTGCTTTCTGTCTCTATGGATTTGCCTACTATGAATATTTTATACAAATGGAATCACTATATGTGACCTTTTGCACCTGGCTTTTTTCAATCACCATAGTGTTTTCAAGGTTCAACCATGTTAGGCACGTGTCAGTTCTTCATTCCTTTTTTATGGATGGTATTCCACGGTGTGCAAGTACCAAAATCATTTAGCCACTCATCTGCTGAGGGACGCTTTTATTGTTTCTACTTTTTGGATAATGTGAATAGTGCCACTGAGAAGAGTGTATAAGTTTTTGTTTGAGCACCTATTTTGAAGATTCTTTTGTGGATTATACCTAGGAGTGGGACTGCTGGGTCATATTGTAATTCTGCTTCATTTACTGAGGATCTACCAAAATATTTTCCGTGAAGGTTTACCTACCTCCCACCAGGCACTCAAGAGGGTTCCAATTTCACCACATCTTCAATGCTTTTTTGGGTATAGCCATCCGAACACGTGTGAAGTAGTATCATTGTAGTTTTGATTTGCATTTCCCTAATGACTTTAAGTATCTTTTCAAGTGCTTGTTGGTGATTTGTATAGCTCCTCTGAAAATGTCAATTCCTTTGCCTTCAATAACCTTTTAAGAGGAGGAGACGAGGGCAGAAAGAGAATCATGATTAGGCTTTTTACGATTATAAAGGACAGAACCTACTCAGGTCATCTCAGGTAGGGTGTGGTCATTTACAGCTATGTGGAAAATAAGGAAGCGCAAGAACCAATTTCAGCAGCAAACCAGGTATCTCAGGGAGCTGAACGCAGTTTCTTCCCATTCATCCACTCAACAGTTATTTGCACAGCTCCCCGTGCAGGGTCACTGTAGGCTTTGGGAACCACGGAGAAGTGTGGCTACCTGGTCCCTAGAATTTGGTGCCCTCTGCTCCCTCTTCTACTCACTCTGTCTTCTTTGTCCCTCAGCTGTCCTGTCTACCCTTTTACTCTGTTTTGTACACTCTTCTGTTTTTTGGTGGGTGGTGGGGGGGAGCACTTTTACTGCCTTCTTGGTGTCTTGCCCTCAAAATTCCCTGGAAGAGGATCTGATTCCTTTGGCTGGTCACTACCCATCCTGCAGCATCTCGCCAGGCACACTTCTTGCATCTACCTTCCTTATATCCTTAGGCTGCTGTTAGTGTAACTCTAAGTGATCCAATCGGATGTATCCCAGCCAATGGACAGGTTATACCCAAGGGACTGTCTGAGCACTGCACCCTCAAAAAGTGGCTGAGGGTGAGGCAGGTGTAAAGGTGTTTTATGGGCTATTTACTATATTTCGAACTTTCCACACATTTACAAGTCTGGTTTAGGTTTTCTTGTTGCTGTGTAACAGATTCTCATATTCTTGGCGGCTTACAACAACGCAAATTTCTTGCCTTACAGTTCTGGAGGTTAGAAGACTCTGACGTGAGTCTTAGAGTTCAAATCAAGCTGTTGGAGGGGCTGGTTCCTGTGGGAGGCTCCACGGGAGAACCTGTTCTTGGTTCTCCCGGCCCCTAGAGGCTACCGTATTGTTGGCTTGAGGCGGCATCACTCGAAATCTCTGCTTCCATCATGTCTTTGCCTCCTCCTGTCCCTGACCTTCCTGCGTTCCTCTTATGAGGACCCTTGTGCTTACCTTGGTCCTACCTGGATAATCCAGCACAATCTCCCTGACACAAAACCCCCGACTTAATTATATCTGCAAAATCCCTGTTGCCACTTAAGGCAACATCCACAGGTCCTGGGATTAGGTGGTTGGCATCTTTGGAGAGTTATTATTTAATCTACCACAAACTCAGAGTAAGGAAACACTAGACAGCTATTAGATCAAGGGGTTTTACTCTTTAAAGTATCCAGTGGAACAGTTCAGGAAAGTGGATGTAATTCAGAGTTGCTGGTGTTTCTTTCAGCGTTTTATTGGCCAGACCGTGGTTTGCAAACAAGGTTGTTGCCTTAATGTGAATGAACACTTTGGAAATGAGCCATGAAAGGTCTAACACGGACTGAGTGTTGCTTGGCAAAATTAATGAAGTGGATTACTCACAGGAATTAAGCAGCTCTAAAAGCAATCAGACCACCCCAGGGGCGCTCTGTGCTTGTGCACTCATTAATATTTAACAGGTCGTCCTGCAAGCAGGGCAGCACTTACTCCAGAGCAGCACGCGAGTGGCACACCTGCCCCTCTTTCTGAAAGAGCTCCGTAGTCCTGGGTCTCAGAAGGAACCTTCGCACCGACGGTTAGTTTCTCAAGCAAGTCATTTCCCACATGATTTACCTTTTTTGCCAGACAGTCCACGCCCCCAAGCCGTGAAGAGATGGGGTCAAATCATACAAATTGTGCAGCTGCCCATAGGCGTTCAACTAGTTACACCTTTTCTAGAGCCAGCCTGTCTCAGAGAAATGAGGTGGAGTGTTATCTGCACAAGGGAGAATTTGTTTTCTTTCTGTTTGCTTAAAATATTTTCCTAGGGAGTAGGCAGGAAATATATTTTATTGAAATATCTTCTAAGTTCAAAGTGTTTCTGTAATGAAAGACTGATTTTTGTTTCTCCTGATCTATCACCTTCACTCCCCGGATCTATAGGACTTCTAGTTAAAATGTAAATGCTTTTCTACACACACACACACACACACACACACACACACACACACAAACTTTTTATTTCAGTCGGTCACATTTGTCCTCTCCACACCTCCACCTACCTAACCCCAAACTGGCACACACAGAGCTTTCTTTTCTCTCTGCTGTTGTAGTTGAGGGCTTGGTTTGGTCTCTGAATCCCTGCCTGTCATGAGCAAATGGGGACTGGTGGCCTCCGCCTGCCAATCCTCTGAGCATGTCTTATTGCCAAATCAGCATTTCATTGCTTTCTTCAGCTAAGATCCACATCCCAAAGCAACACAACTCATCCTCAGAGACTCCCTCATCCCACTTCTCAGCTTTCCCCCGAAGCTGTCTTAGCTAGTTTTACACAGAATTCAGCATGATGATAATATAGGCCTGTCCCAAGGCTGAGTTCAAATTTCCATTTCTGGTAAACGTATCTTTCAGTTTCTATTCTGGCTACTATCACTTTGTGGTCTCAAAGATAATTAGTCAGTGTATTAGGTCAATGTGCTGGCTTTCTCCACTCTTGCAGATTCTGCATGATAAATGTGGGTTCTAACACACCCAGCCTGGGAATGAGACCTCAGCTTAAATTGTACTGCTGTTTCTTCTCCCGTTACAGTTTACAGGAGGCAATGGCAATAGGATGGATTTCTCCTGGAACTAGGCCTGGAGGTTGTCTCCAGGGACTGGATCCTTGGCCAATTCACACAAAAGCTTCACTGTTACCATAGCTTGGGATCCAATCTTCAGCTTGAAGTGGCAACATTTGACATCACTCTTGGGGCTGGACTGGCAGGGACTAATTCACAAAGTTCATCGAAGACTCCCGTGTAAAACCAGAATGCCCATTTATTACTTGATCATGAACAAAAAATTAGTATCCAATAAAGTGGGCGAAGAGACCCGCGGTGTCTTTGAGAAGCACGGGGACAGCTTTCCAGACCGTGGAGCTGAATGGGCGTTAAGTGTAGCACACTCAGCCCCCTAGAGTGTTGGGTTTTGTATCCATGGAGTCAACCAGCAGCAAACTTTGAGGTAGACACAGGTTTTTTATTTTTTAAACAGGACATAAAACATTAACCATGAAGTAAATTTTGATAAATTGAACTACCTTAACATTAAGAAGCTCTGTTTATCAAAAGATGCCATTAAGAGTGAAAAAAATGAACCAGACTGGGAGAAGGTATTTGTAATACATAATTCTGACGAAAGACTTGTCCAGGATATAGAAACAACTCCTCGAAGTCAATTTTTAAAAAGTCAGGCAACCCAGTAGAAAAATGAGCACATTCTCGAACTCCCAGAAGATAATACTCAAATCGACAATAAACAATACAACAAGATGGCCAGCCTTATTATTCACCAGAGAAATAGTTATTAAAATTGCTGACCGTAATAAGACTTGTAACAATGCTAAATTTTGCTAAGAGTGCGGAGCAACTGGGACTCTCACGATCCACTTTGGAAAATCCTTTGTCACTGCCTACTAAAGCAGAACATACACCTACCCTATGGCCTAGTAAATGCACTCCTGAATATATGCCCAACTTAAACGCACATATATATATATTTGCTAAATATGCATAAGAGTATAGATGGGAATGTCCGTAGCAACATTGTTCACAATATTCCCAGGCTGTCAACAACCCACATGACCACCTCCATTAGGAGATAAATACATAGCATGTATTCATACATCACTGAGCGTGAACGTACCCACTGCTGTGCACAGCAATGGGGACAATTTTTTTAGCATAATGTTCAGTGAAAGGCGCCTGACATTTAGGACTACGTAAAAGACAAAACAGGCAGAAAATCACCGGCAGCATTAGTAGTCATGGAGGTGGGAGGTCGTGACTGGACGAGGCAGGAAACAATACTGTATTTCTTGATCTGGCTAGTTTCACACCATTGCCTAGGGGAAGGGGTGCACAGACAGGGGAAAGGGTCTGATTTGATTCCCCTCACACATGGTGCAGCTCAGCCCCTGCCCAGCCAAGAGAATAATGTGTCTGTCAGTTCAAACCTGTAGAGAATTTTGTGAGTTTATTTGAGCCAAACTGACGACAATTGCCGGGAAGCAAAATCTCAATGGATTGAGAAAATGCTCTGGAAAATGGCAGTTTCGCACCTTACTATATACATTACAATAAACAGAAAAGACATAAATGGGTTACATGAAATCCATCAGTGATAAACTAGGGAGGCAGGAGAAAGTAAAGGATAAGGGGTACCTTTGGGACTGCATAAAAAGTAAGATGATGGACACACACCTCTTTCGCATAGGTGGGTACAGGATAGTTAACAGTCAACAATTAACATGATAACAATAACAATGAGGGATGTGTGATTTCTT
Organism: Mormoops blainvillei; assembly: GCA_004026545.1. Lineage (NCBI taxonomy): Eukaryota > Metazoa > Chordata > Mammalia > Chiroptera > Mormoopidae > Mormoops > Mormoops blainvillei. The sequence goes on along the minus strand of PVJD01004038.1, from coordinate 83,521 downwards.
CTCTGGTAGGCGGTTGTGACCTGACAATAGACAGTTAAAATAAAGGTTTGAGCCTAGGACATGACTATCTGCCATAAACTGCTTTTAATTAATAAGTTTTCATTTCAGACCATCCTTCGTGTTACTTTAGGTCTCTGAGTTTGTAAGATTGCCACACGGGCCTCCCCTGAGCTTGTCAGGCTTAGCTTGTGGCCCCCTTTTCATTCACATATCTAATTTCCCTCCTGTAAACTCTTTAAACTCCCTGTAAAGGTTCTTCCCAGGACTCCCTCTTCGGAATAGGAAACTGTTGGCTCCTAGCAGAAGCACTTTGCTCATTTTCTAGGACTAGAGGAGGGACACATGCCAAAAATTGCTCCACTCTGAGCAGTGTCTTCCCCTTACTCCCCATTGCACCCTGGAACGATCACTGCAGCCTGTGGTTTTGCTGGGCCTGACCATGGTCCCCGCCTCCCCTTCGTGAGAGTGTTTTCATTGCTTCAGGGTTTGGCAATTTTCTTTTCACCCCCTCCCAAGTGTCTTGATAAGCTTCACTGGAAAATACAGACGGAGCTTCAAGAACTTCCCCACCCTGCATTTACACAGCATCACAGTAACAGGAGTTACATGACTTCCATGAAGGTCTACATTGTCCCAGTAGAATTTTGCCTGGGCTAACACAAGCTGGTATTACAACTCTCTGAGGCGTGCTTGAGCCAATAAGGAATGATTTTATTTGGTCAAACCCATCAAAGTGGAATAAATGGCCTACATGAACGAGTTTTCTTCAATCCCAAATACATGTGGCTGTCGCATCAGTTCCTGCACTGCGATTCATTTTTGCTCACCTAACATGCCTTGTATGCAGCTTCCCGAGGGCTGCCAAGCCACTATAGCCACCTGATCTGCAGGCACAGTTGATAACCGACTGCAGGCCATGATTGTTGGGGGCAGAAGGAGATTCCTGGAGATAAACAAAAGGAAAAGAATGTAGATTGGAGAAGGCTCAGGGATGGGGTCAGATAGAGTGGGATGTCTTTTGTGTACACGACTCAATCTTTTTCTTAAAAAAGAAAACCCAAACTTTATGGTTTGTTATTTTGTCCGTATGGAAGTCTGTTATATCCAAACATCAACATCAGCTTCAGTGAGCTGGTATCAAGATAAGTGTGTTATCAGGGTCACACAGGGATAAAGAGCCTGACTCCTTTTAAATGTTTTTTTTTTAATGTTTCCAACAGTTTTTAAGCCTCACACCTCCCTCTTCTCGTGGGCAAGCTGATAAGAAAGTGCGGTGCCCTCTCCCGTTTGGCACCAGCAGGAAGTTCAGATACACAAGGTATCCTCACCTGACCTGACGCCCAAACATGTAATACCCCCAAACCTGTCTCCTTTCCCTGCTCTCTCCAGCCATTTTGAACTCTTCCCAGTACTGAACCTTTTCATGCCATTTTGTGGGGTGTGTAGTGTCACCAGTTTCAACATCCCAACCAAATTTGGGGAGAGGATCCATTCTATTTCTCCCAAGTGGCCACAACATACACACAGAGCAAATGTCTCATCTCAAATACTCAAATAACGTTAAAAAACAAAATCAGTGTAATACATTTAAAGACCTAATTGGCTCTATCAGGCGATTCCTGAATTGAGCAACGTCCTATTTAGCAACTAGAAGGGAGAAAATGGAGGTTTTTATGGGTAGAAGGGGGAGGCAAGGGAGCTGTTAACAACAACAACAACAACAACAGTAATTATTATTTATTTTTTTTAAAGAAAGTTTTGTAAATAAAGGATTATTTTTCGCCCTGGACAATTTCTCCTGGGGGGAAGGTAGAAGCAAAGGTTTTTCTCTTGCAGATTGTCTCTTCTTTCTGTGGGGCTGTGGGTGGGGAATGAAGAGGCTCCATGTGAGAGATTACGTCATTGGTATTGACCAGAAAATTCCGGACTAGCCGATTAAGATTACAGTTCTAGGAGTTGGTGAAACTGCAGTTAGATCAGGTATTAAATCTAGGTGTGGGCCCTGGCTGGTGTGGCTCAGTGGATTGAGTGCCGGCCTGTGAACCTGAGGGTTTCCAGTTGAATTCCCAGTCGGGGGCACATGCCTGGGTTGTGGGCCAGGTCCCCAGTAGGGGGCCACAAAAGGCAACCACTTCCTGATGTTTCTCTCCCTCTTTCTCCTTCCCTTCTAAAAATAAATAAATAAAATCTTTAAAAAAAGTTAAAAAAATCTGGGTTTGCTATCATGGGCTTTCAGCATGAGTGGCAACACCCTTTTGGGCCTGTAGTTGTTTTCTCTTTAACAGTAATTAATTTGTGCATATGTGCTACAGATTAAATTAGGGTTTAAAGTAAACTCAGATGAAGACCCCTAAATGAACTCCATCTGTAAGTATAAAAAAATAGTACATTTACATTAATGCCCAAATCATAATGGTTTGAGTTGTCACCTGCTTGAGAGCAGGACCTCCACTTCTTTTTTTCCCAGTCTCTCCCCAAGTTATCTCTGGGTGCCCCCAAAGGGGCCCTCACGTAAGTCCGTAAACCTCAGCTTCTGCCTGGAGCCACCATAGTCTTCCTCTCCGGCTCCTGCAGTCAGTCACATGTTGCTGTCCACTGCCCACAAAGTGAATTCAAGGAAGTTCCCACTCAACTGCTGTGATGGAGGCTGTTGGAAAAACAAAATCCAACCCAGTGAATTTGGAGATCTAATTGGCTTTGTTAAGTGATTAATGAATCAGGCAGCATCCAAACTAGCAAGTAGAAGGGCCCTCTCGAGAGGCTGAATAAAATGGAGGGTTTTTACAGGCAGAGGGTGGGATTGAAGATGAGAGCGGGTTGTTTCAGACAAGGACGCCGCCCTGTAGAGGAAGGCAGGGGCTCTCTCACATCAACGATTCTCTCTCCTCTCTCTCTAAAAACAGTGAAAGTACACTCTTGGGTGAGGATTAAAGGGATAATAATAAAATGCATACACCCTTTCATAGAATAAGTTCACTACCAGGAATATATGTGGTTCTCACTTATGCAAAGGACTTATAGCCAGAGACACTTTAGATTGTTTAGAAATGATCTAAATGTCCCTCACCAGGGTGTTGATTAAATAAGGAAATGAATGAGTTAGTGACAAACTGAAAAAAGAATGACTTCCACCCAATAGCCACCAAGGCTCTTGGTCAGGGCACATACAAGAGTCAACCAGTGAATGCATACATAACTGGGACAGCGAGTCAATGTCTCTCTCTCTTTCCCCCTCTCTCTGTAACATCAATAAATAAAAACTTAAAAGGGTAAATGTAGAGCACACTCCCCTGCCTCCTGCGTCTCGAAAGAAAAGAAAGAAAGAAAGAAAGAAAGAAAGAAAGAAAGAAAGAAAGAAAGAAAAAGAGAAAGAGAAAGTTCCAAGGTGAAATTTTAACTACTTGGTTAAAAGTTACATAGAGAAACTTGCCCTCTATTTATATAACCCAGGAAGGACATATAAGAAATGTTAATAGTGGACAGCTGTGAACAAACCACTTGAGCCCAGCTCTACCACTCAGAGGCCGTACCAGCTCGGGGGGCAGTAAATGAAATCTGTTTGGCATCACCCGTGATGGGAAATAGCGCAAAGCCCTTTGACTGGCCTTTGTCTCCAGAAATTTCTTCCCCACTACCAGGCAAAGAATTTAGGGCAGTGTAATTATATTAAGCAAATCAGCTGAGAAACCAGAACAACTGGGTTTGAATTTCAGCTCCACTGCTCATAAATCGTGCAAACTTGGGCAAGTTATTGAACTTCTCTGTGATACAATGTTCTTGTCTGAAAAATAAGGATCATAAACAGAACAAGTTCAGAGAGTTGTTGCGGGGGGAGTGAATGAGTTAATATATGTGGGAAATTTATTTCTGGAGCATAGTAACAACTAAAAAATAAAAATGTGAGCTATTATTAGTATGATTAGACCCAGAGCTGGGGGCAGGGGGATTGTCTCGAACTCTGGTAATCTTTAGACAAGGACACTTGCTTTTCACGATATAAACACTAGTGATCTTCATTTCTCCTCCTCCTCCCCCTCCTACCCGTTAGCATTATTTCCTTCAGGGGAAAAAAATTATTCTGCAGAGTTTAAAAAATATCCAGGTCATGGTAGATTCAAGTAAACTATCCAGCTCCGCCCCGAGGCACACCGGTGTGGGTTGTGCATTCACTCACGAGCGTGAGGGCCAGGTCCCCCTCCACAGGCTGGTTGAATGCACCCCAATTTATATATCCAGGGGCATATAAATGTATATAGCATCCGCTATTTGTTCATTCTTCCTCAGAGCACAACATACATGATTAAGTTGGACTTTTCTTAGCTACAATGACAACAGACCACACTGCCCTGAGATGTCATCCGGATGATCTGACTTGGACTTGGACTGCCCTAAATGCCGCCATCCCACATTCCCAACCTGCAGCAGACCTGAGCGCTTCTCACCTGGGCTGCCTGTCTCTAGGTCCCTCCCGCTATGGCAGCCACATGTGGATGAGTGAGGGCCTTCCCTGCTCAAAAACCTCATCACTCCACTGTTTGAAAAATTAAGTACTAATTCAAACCAAAATAAAATAACAAGTCGAGGGATTTCTCTTGTTTGCTCATTTGACTCTCCAGCACAAATTAAAAAAGACAAAGAGAAACAAGAATTCTCATACCCTATTGCTGAGTTAACCATTTTTCTGAAGATAAACCTGTTTATACTGACATACACATATGAATTTTTCTTAATAATGGCAATACTTCAGACTCCCAAACACTGTACCCGGGCACGGCACGTGACTCTTCAACTACAGTGACATTTGTTTATAATTGCTTCACAAAAGCTTAATTTTGGGCTTATTACTTACAGAAATGATTTCCAGACACCATTCTCTGACCTGCCAAGGAAATTAAAATTCCTAAAATATTGAAAAATCCTGATCAATTAAAATTTGTTTTAAATTTGATTGTTGAAATGCAAGTGAGGCATAAATGGAATGGACAAATGGGCAGGGCTGGGGGCGGAGGCTCCAGGGGCCATTCTTTGAGGTACTTCTCTCAGGTCAATTCTCTTCCCTGAAGGTCCCTCAACATGCCTCCCCACCCCCACAGGACACAACCTACATTTGTAACCAGAGAAGGGGATGACAGTACTGTATTGTCCTTTGAGTCTCATTTTCTCTAGGGCAGAGGCCACGTTTTGTAGTACTTCTAAACCTAGATTTTTTTAATAGCGAAAAAAATGAGACAAGGTGTCAAGGTGAAAATCTTTAATATTGTGCCAATGTGGGATGAGAAGTGTTACAAGGTGAAACTGGGAATAGGACAATTCCTCTCCTCCCTGTTCCAAGGGTGAAGAAGGGTTACGTCCCAGGAACAGACAGGAATATGTTTCTAAGGCTGTGTTTTGAAAGGGGGCCAGCCACACTGGTGGGGAGAGAGATAGTCCAAAGTTTTGGCTCACTTTTAGTCCCCTTCTATCATTATACCTATTTATGATAATACAGTAAGGTTATCACACAGCACATTTTAGTGCCACATTGGGGACTTCAAACGGCAGCTGTGATTTTTATCCTTTGGTTAAATTTTGGAGAAGTTTAACAAGTGGATTCTCTGAGTCATTGGCTTTATTTGTCAAAAGGTATGCTTAAAAATTGATACTCTCCATGTAAACAGCCAGTCAGGTCTTTGGGTGGAACCTTGCAGTCAAGAGACATCTTGGGGGACTTGTAGCACCCCCATTGGCCACATGGTGGTGCTCAGGACAGGACAGCTCCCTCTAAAAAGAAAAAAAAAGAAGACACACACACACATCTCTACAGCTGTGACATTTTAGTTCTGCTTTACTGAACAGAAAGTAGTTCAGTTCCAAGTTAGATCCTAAATTCAAAACCACAGTGTGCTGTAAAACACTGAACATTCCTGCACAAACAGATTAAGGTGGAGTTTGTACAGTTCCAGAACAGTCTCCTGTCAACAGACTCCTCTCCCAAAGAGGGGATGATACATTAATATGTGACTACAGGTATTTTAGCATCATGTCCAGCAAACCATAGCTAGCATTCTAAAGACTTGCTGTAGTTAGAGAAATGGTCTAAAAGTTAAAGAAGGAAGTTCACGAGCAACAAGGAACATGTTCCCTTCCTCACTCAGTAAATCCAGTGACAGCAAGGATTCAGAAATCTGAGGGACGTAGGCAGAAGATCCCTCTTGCCTGAGGTCTGTTTTAAGAAAACAAAGTTAGCACAACCTGGGCAGTTCTTCTAAACACACTTTTGATTTTTTTGTAAGTAAACATTGGACACAAGGATTCCTATAACATGTGTGCGTCTGCACATACCCATGGAGGCTGTTTGCCTGTGCTCTTGATGTTACATAGTAAAGAAAATGGGAGCTGTAACTACCGCTTCGACACAGTTTCTATTAACTGTCTGTGAAAACCTGATTTCTTTCTCTCATAGAAGCGAGCTGACATTCTTTAAAAGCAAAACCAGACAAAACCCTGAGGCTGGCTTCCCAGTGACTGATAATTAGATTCAAACTCCCTCTCAGGCCGCTATAACGCAGCTTCTGCCTTTTCTCCGGCCTCGTCTCTCAAGACACTTCCCTTTATTCTTTGGACCCCAGAGTAACCGGTTTTCCCCAAGCCCTGCAGTTAGCCCAGACCCTCTGAGCGCAGCCCAGAGGCGCCTGCTCTTCCCTCTTCCTGGAACGCCCCTTTAGGTGACTCCTGTCTGTTCGTCAGCTTTTGTGCCTCCTTGGAGAAGCCTTCCCTTTTGACCTGACCTGCAGCAAATGTTCACCTTATTCACAGAATTTATCCCCTTACCAAAGCTTGCAATCATTTTTGTTGTTTGTTTACTTATTTTTTAAAAACGATTTTATTTTGCTCTACCTGGGTTCAAATTGTGGCTGTACGTATTTTGAGTTACAACCCATGCTGAATCATGCGACTTTTCCATACCTCAGTTTCCTCATCTGTAAAGTGAGCATAATATTACCTCATAGGGCTGTCATGAAACATGTTAATACATGCTAAGTGTGTGGAGTATTGCCTGGCCTATAACAAGGCCTCAATACCTGTTACCCATTATTAGTGCTCTCATCACCAGCTCTAGGTGGTGGAACATTCCTCCCCTGCTGACCATGCCTTTCCCTCCTTTCCGTCCTTCAGGGAAGCCAAGCCTTCCCTGACCATCACCTCCTGCTGGACCCCTCTCCCTGCAGTATTTATTCCATGACCTGTCTCATAGCCCTGCACTTTCATTTATTTATTTATCCGTATTGCATTCTACAAGTTTCCATATATTTACCTTTTCATGGATGACCTTTCTTTCCTACTAGAATGTAAATTCCATGAAAACAAAGAGTTTGTTCTGTTCACTGCTACATTTCAGCCGTCCAGCGTAAGCAGGGAGGAGACACTCAATGAATATCTGTTGCGTGAGGGAACAGTTGAGAAATCATCGCTGTCTTCATCTGTCTCCCTCTCTGAAAGTAAGCGGGGAGGACGTCTGCCTTGCTTACGTGTATCTACCTGGGATGAATCACAGTTCCCAGCAAAAGGTGCTCTGTAAGTGTTTGTTAAGGACACATTTTAAAATGTGAAGAAAATAGTTTGAGGTGTTGCCAAGATCGTAGACACAGGAAATCTTAGCACTAAATACATTAGGGATTATCACCCTTTCATATATTGGTGGTAACTGGGATGTTTTGTGATCAAATCAGTTTTATAAAGAGCTATATCAATTTTTAAAATCCTATCACCTAAATTTTATTTTCTCACATGTTTGCCCTGTGCAGGATTTTGAATTTAAAAAAAGAACTATCCAGTGATGTGACAGAAGCAAAAAAATCTTTTACATAAAATTAAGATTTTTCTAAAATTTTCTATAGTAAATATGTATATTTAGCATTTAAATAATAGTATTAGCATCCGTTAGGTATAGGTTGAGATGACAAAGGCATTTGTTTGCTTCTTTGATTGAGTTTATTTTATCATCCTTAGAGATGATAGGCACTTCTGAGTTTTTAAGTTCATCATGATTATAAAGGCTAAAGGAAGACTATAGTTTCTTATTTATTTAAGGAGGACAACTCAGTGCAAGGAGCTTGGAACAATGTGGGCACATGTACTTGCTTTTATGCAGAGCTTTGCTTTTCACCCAGTGTTGTTTGCAAGCGCTCCCCTCTTACCGTTGGGAGGGTATTTTCCTGTGCCGTTACCAGGCGGAACTGGTGACCACGCGAAGGCAAGAGCACTGCCATTGCTATGGCCTTGCGAGGGCTATCCGGGTGGGAAAATTATCCTGACCGATGGAGAAAGGTAGCAGCGTGGGATCTGTTGAGGTAGTTTTTACCCGATACAACTTTTTGCTCCTTTCTACCAACAGTCCTGTATTGCTCTGATTTATTTTCAAAACAGGAGCTAAAAATAAAGAATCATTTCTTCGTGACCAGTTTGCAGAGGAATGTGGCTTGTATGTCTCAAATCAAACAGGATGAATTGGTTTCTCTCTAAGCAAAAGTGGAAAAAAAGACCAGACATGGCTTTTAACTTAGAAGAACAAAAGCAGCTATAAAGAATATTGTATCGGGTTAGAATATTGTAAAGCCATACTGATGAAATCTTTGTTTCTTAAATGAACTAAGACTTAGGACGGCGAGATCGAATGAGATATGACTCTGTTACCAGGGACGCCCCCTCCTCACTCCTTGTCTCACTCAGGAGAGATGAATTCAGATGAGAGACCACACATACAGTGGAAATGAGATAGCAAGTTTATTTACGAAATACACTTAATCATGAAGCTGCAAGTGGCTGCCCAGCTGGCCTGCGTGTCCCAACTATTTTAGGGGTTTTATGCTTGTAGCCAGCTTCTAACTTTCCTCCCTTCCTCCATCTTCCAGACCTTGTGATTAACGTATAGTTTCAAAACCTCGCTTTCCTCAATAGTGGAAATGATTTGCACAGAATTTCAAAGCCTCTCCTCCTCCTGCACTATCATGGTTTTTCTTATGATTTTTGGGACACCCGGCAATCTTATCTGGCGGGGTTCTGGGCAGCCGAATGACTGGGTGAGACATGTCTCCCCCCGCTCTGCTTTGGCTTGCTACCTATTCTGCCTCACAGCTCCTCAGTCCTGGGAGCTGGGGGCCTTTTGCTCTCCCAGTTCCTGTCCTTATGTTGCTTTTCCCTTGCTTCTTAACATCGAGGACCGTTGTGAAGAAATTGGAGCAACTGCCCCAACTGTAGGACCACAAAAAAGCCTCCAGCCTGTTGGCTTTGGTCCTGCCAGTGATAAAATGAACCAACCACCCAAAGCATACCTAAAGTTTTTTACACGCAGGCTCTTATAACGTTTCCTCTGCATGAGAACACTTTGGCAAAATAGTAGACATTTTCATGGTGTTTTTTGTTTTTTGTTTTGGTTTTGAATTGAAAGGGCAGAGAATAGCTGTTTGAGGTGTTGCGAGGTAAGCCGTGGAAAATGGTGGCACTTTTCAGCGTCCGTACCTTGAAACCTCGATACCCAGGCTGCAGGGATATCTGTCCCTCAAGCTCGTGTCTGTGGATTAGGGGTAGGCCCAGCTACTTCCTCTGCTGTATTCCCTCTTCCTGCATCTTCTAGTCCTTCTGAGCTGGTTCCCTTTTTGATATCTCCCTTCCCCTTTCCTTCTGGCCTCTCCTCCTAAGTGTAATTCTTCCCCTCCGCTATCCATAATGGTGGTACCTCCAGGCTGACTCATACTTTAACTAACATTTGAAAAAACGTATCGTTTTATTTCATCAGAATCCACTGCTTTCAAAAGGACACCGAAGTTATTGGAAAGCTGTTGTCGGGCTACTTAAAAGGCTCATTCACTTACATGAGCTTCTACTTTAAAATACCGACCGCTGCTATTATTTTTGGAACTTGGGACTGCGCCTTTGGCTGTGAAAGTGTGGCCACATTGTTTTAAAGAAGAAAAGTCGAAATGGATATGATTAAGATGTTAGATGATATTAATGACATGTTCGTTTTCTTCAACCAGAAAATAGGCTGATTCCATGATAAACAAAGCCATGGCTCAAGTGTGAGGCAAACATAAGTGGGGCATGATATCGAGCAAGTGATGTGGAGTAAGAGAATATTCTCCTTTGAGTGGCACTGTGGCGAGGACATTGGACCTATGAAGAAGAAAATGGACTTAATATGCATTATTTGCCTCTTGTCTCAATGAGATAAGCATACGTATGTACCAGTCAGGCTTCATGGTAGAAAAACACTGAAAAGTCTTCTAAGGAGAATGGGGTTTAAGGCAAGGAATGAGGTGCCTACACGATCATCAAAGGGACTGGAGGAGTGAAAAGAAGCCATCACTTGCAGAATCTTTGGTCCCACCTATACAAGTTGAACCTGGAGGTCCGGGAGATGCGACTGCACCAGAGGGGCGAAAGCTGCAGGAATCGTCACAAGTTACTGGGTGCTTTCTTGGCCCCAGAGCAGGGGCTGGCAGGTGACACGGAGCCTCGCTGGCTGCTACAACCACTTTCTGCAGTTCCGGGTGCGCCAGCTGCCTCTTCTGCCAGAGACAGAAGGGTTTCTGCCTCCTTCCTGCCCACCAACATTTCTCTAAATGCGGTGCACCAGACCCCTGCCAATGGATTCTAGAACCCTCTTAGTGAGAGAGTGTGAGGAAAGTGTGCCCCACCCCTGCAGGAGAAGGCAGAGCTTAGGACAGATTGGGAATACCTGTGGATTACCAATAAGCAAAGTCCTCCGTCAAGGCTAAGATCAGTTCATTTATTCCCAATTTTTAGAATCAACCTATAGACAAAACATGGAAGGCATAAAAGAAAAATAGCTGTAGCACAGGACATAAATACTATCATGTTTAAGGTAAACAGAATAACAAAATATGTAAGTATGCTGTTAACAGATACAAATGTAACTAATAGAACGAAAATAAACACCACAAGTAAATAAGTTCTCATTCTGAGAGATGAAGTAAATAGATAATACCTTAAATGTTTAAATAAAAAAGTGCAATACGTATATTATTTTGAGTGGGAGAGGGAACCACGATAAGAATTAAAAACAGAAGCAGAAGTAGGAAGTGGCATATGGGGGTGGGTGGGTAGGGATGGGGCACAAGACTTTTGCTTTCCATTTTAAGATCCTTTTAGAGTGCTTTTAAAAAAATATATATGCTACTTTAATAAAAATTAAAATGTAAAAAGACTGTTCTTATTATCATCATCAAATAAAGATATGGCTTGAAATAAAAAAAAATTAAGAAAATTTGTCCCTCTAATGATATTCCTAAACTGCTGGATTATTGAAACTACTTTGCTTTACTTGAATCAAAGTGACCAGATTTCTTTTTTGTTTTTACTATTAAACATGATTCCGATTGGTTACCCTATTTGCCTTTTGCACTAAATTTGGCGCCTCACCTGCTGCAGGTGTGTTACTGACAATGACACACAGTTGCTGGGCTCCACTTCCCCGCCCTTTGTTTTCAGGAGGACACATTTGTTGTGTCTGCTTCACACCCTTGCTTCAAGCAAAGGGGCGGGACCAGGATCTGAATGCACGCAACCTAGGTCAGGTTTCTGAAGGTACCTGCAAAAGGGAGTTTAATCAGCAGTCGTTTGTTAAAATGTGTGTGCCTAAATTGTTTTACAGTGAGCATGTATTAATTTATAAAAATAGCAACACTTATTATGATAGAGAGGAAAAAAGAATGTGTGTGCTCAAATCTGTGCTAATGTGAGGTACTCAATAATCATTTTCCTTTTAAATAGACAGATTTGATTGATTTCTTTGTTTTCTATCCCAAGCAGGTGAAGGGACTGGGATCTACAAAACTAAATAGAATAGAAAAGGGTTACCTTTCTCAAAGGGTACACCAAAAGAGAGATCTGGGGTCAAATAAGTTTAGGAAATGCTGGTAAAACATATGTACACAGACTTCCTTACTGCAGGTTTTCTCAGAAATCAGTTCTAACATGCGTTGTGAACATCTAAGACAAAAGAAGTGGCATTCCCTATCCTTATTTAAATAAGTATCTCATAGGATTAAGATTCTATGATATGTATATTTGAAATTTGGGAGTTTAAATTGGGCAGTCATAACAAAATAAAGTAGAATGGTAAGGCAGGATCTGATCACAATTAGGCAGAGGAATTTCTATTTGGGGAAATATCTAAACAATTCTAAGATTGAAGGGAAATACTCCAGTCTGTCTGTCCATCCATCTGTCCATCCATTCATCCATGCATTCATCCATTTACCCACCCTCCCATCTACTATCTCTCTCTCTCTCTATCATTTTATTTATTATTTAGTGTACTGACTTTAGAGTAGATTCTAGATTGACTCAATATATGTGATCTAGTTAACTAAATGCAATTTTGGAATCAGCTTTCCAAGTAAAAATATCTTGATTATTTTTAGAATTATAGTTGACATACAATATTATATTATTTTCTGATGTACAACATACTCATTTGACATTTATATACTTTAAGAAGTGATCATCACAGTAAGTTTAGTAACCATCTGTCACTGTACAAAATTATTATGATATTATTGACTGTATTCCATATGCTATATATTACATCCCCATAATTTATTTATTTTATAACTGAAAGTTTTCACCTTTTATTTCCCTTTACCTTTTTCACCATTCCTCCCATACCCCTCCCCTCTGGTAACCATCAGTTTGTTCTTTGTATCGATAAGTCTGTTTCTGTTTTGCTATGTTTGTACATTTTTTAAAGATTCCACATACAAGTGATACCATACAGTATCTTCCCTTTGCTGCCTGACTTATTTCACTTAGCATAATGTCCTGAAGGTCCATCCATGTTGTTGCAAATGGCAAGATCTCGCTCTTTTTATGGATGAGTAACATTTCATTGTATTTATGTACCACTTCTTCTTTATTCATTTATCTACCGATGGACACCTAAGTTGTTTCGATATCATGGCTATTGTAAGTAATGCTGTCAAGAACATGGGTGTTCAAATATCTTTTTTCAATTTGTATTTTTGTATTCTTTGGACAACTACCCAATGGGGAATTGCTAGATTGTATGGCAGTTCTATTTAGAATTTTTTGAGGAACCTCAACACTGTTTTCCACAGTAGCTGCAGCAGTTGCAACCCCAACAACAATGCACAGGGGTTTCTTTCTCCCTCACCCTCCGGCTGTCACCTTTACTTGCTGACATTTTGATGATGGCTATTCTAACAGGTGTGAGGTGAAAATGCACTTAAATTTTGATTTGCATTTCCTTAGCGATTAGTGATGTTGAGCATCTTTTCATGTGTCTGTTGGCCATCTGTATGTCTTCTTTGGGGAAAAGTCTATGCAGGCCTTCTGATTATTTTTAAAATCATATTATTTTTTGTGTGTATGTATGTTTCATGTTGAATTATACAAGCTCTATGATTATTTGGATATTAACCCTTATAGGAGATATCATTTACAAATATTTTATCTTATTCAGTAGGTTGTGTTTTTGTTCTATTTGTTCTGTGATAGCTTCCTTCGCTGTGCAAAAGCTTTGTAGTTTCATGTAGTCACATTACATTTATTTTCGCCTTTGTTGCCTTTTCCTGAGGAGATATACCAAAACAACATTATTGCCAAGAGCAGTGTCATAGAGTTTACTGCCTATGTGTTCTTCCAGGAGTTTTATGGTTTCAGATCTTACACTGAAGTCTTTAATCCATTTTGAATTTATTTCTTGTATATAGTATATGAAAGTGATTCAGTTTCAATTTTTTTGGCTTGCATCTGTCCAGTTTTCCCAAAACTATTTATTTTAAAAATGTCTTGATTTTTAAAAATAAAAAGTAGCCATTTGTAGCATCACTAGTTATTCTAGAGCTGTGTTCCATGATCACTGATTTCAGGAATTAGGTTGTATGAACTCTAAAATTTTAGCTGAAATAAGCAAATATTTCTTTTAACATTAACAAGAAATATAAGAAATGTTATCCTTAAGATAAGAAAACCTGATGTTATCTGGTCTAGACTGGACTTCCTTTTAGTTAATTGGAAACTTTGTTTCAGGAACTCTGGGGCAAGCCCTGGCTGGGGTAGGGGCGGGGTGGGGGCGGGACAAAAAAGATATACAATGAAAATATGAAAAACCTCTTTACAATTCGGTACCTTTGTTCTGTTCTCAGGAGCAGTTTTTTTTGTGTAACTGATTCCCCATAGAATACAGAGCTTTCTTTACTATTTGAAGTACAACGTTTAAGAGAATGGCTTACTAGACCAATGTTTACTGAGCTATTTCAATAGTTGAGGCTGTAGCAGTGGCTTGGTATTGTGTGGGCTGTAGGAGATGGAAACATGTTTGTAACAGATACTCTGTTGTGAAAGACATACACAAGGTTCTTAGTAGACACTTTTGTCCTAGAATGTTCCAGTGTGTGCTTCAGTGTCTATCAATACATGACTTTTCACCATTAAATTTCTCCTAAGATAATTGTAGATAAAACTATTATGGAAAAAAATTTGGATTGCCATGCCTAAATTGCATATTAGCTCTCCATTTCAAGTTTTCTCCTAAAGAAGTACATTTTCTGAGAATGCTTAAATTATTCAGACTGATGCACTGCCTACTGCACTAAGGAGGTGACTTGAATGTCAAAATTATTGATACGAAGCTTTTTCTGTTTCTTTCTTCAATGATTTTAACTTCTGTTATTTTTTCTTTTCAAAAGAAATCCACATTTTGTTGGTTATCACAGAAAATGCAGAAAAATCAGAACAAATGATAAAGGAACATATAATTTAAAATTATATATATGTGTATACATATATGGGAGGATACTTTATTATTATTTACTGTTTTACTTGGTGCCACAAGAATCTGGAAGAAATGTAAAGAACTATTATTTCTTGTGTCTTTGAGGGTAACTGTATGTTGTGCCCCAAGATTCTTATTTATGACTTTTGTGTTGGCTGACAAAAAGCAAATGTTGCCAGGTACTCAGAAAATAATCTCCACTTACACCTTTCTTTCAAAAAACCTAGGCTGAGAAAGGCAAAAAGGCAGGCCATTCTTCAGAGAAAAAATGTTCTGGTTTTTGCTGATACTTGGATTTTTTCCCCTGGGGATCATGGGTCATCGGGCAGGTCATGAAGGGTAGTCAGACAGCCAGTGCGATCTGGAGACTGCCAAGAGCTGTGATGGTCAGAGGTCAATGAAGAATTCCCAGGGGACAGGCAGACTCACAAGGATGCTGTGGAGCTCTGAGCTTCCAGTGAGCAACCACGCGAACGCCGGCAGGGAGTGCGTCAGTGATGTCTAGTGTGGACTGAGGAGACCGCTCCCCCACAAATCAAATGATTAACAAGTAGGCTTTGTTAATTTGAAATTCTTCCCAAACACTGAAGAGCAGGAGGTCCTCTTCTCAACCACTTATGATTTAGAAGATCTTGACAGCTAGATAGATGAGGTTTGGGGAAGATTTATCTGATTTACAGAGACAAGGATAACCAACAAGGCTTTTTAAGAAAAAAATTTTATTGTCAAT
Source organism: Mormoops blainvillei (assembly GCA_004026545.1). NCBI lineage: Eukaryota > Metazoa > Chordata > Mammalia > Chiroptera > Mormoopidae > Mormoops > Mormoops blainvillei. Next base: position 67,994 of record PVJD01004038.1, on the reverse strand, counting down.
TGCAGTTGATAGTCAATATCATTTTGTGATACTTTCAGAGGTACATAGTGGTTAGACAAAGACATACCTCACAAAGCCAACACAGCCTTCATGTATCTCTCACTTTGCCACAACTATAGACAGGTTTTGTCCAGACTGGAGGCCCCTGACTTGCAATTATAAATTCTTTCTCTAACTCTTCTACAAGAAAATTTTCTACAGTGCAGGAATGCCTTTCTCAAAGACCTGGGAATTTAATCATGAAGAAACAAGGTCCCTATCTCTCAGTCTCTGTGTGAGGGTAGGAATCTAACTTCGATAAGCACCAATTACCAAATATGGATATAGCCTACTTACAGAGTCCAGCCCCAATTTGTTAGAGTGGGATTGAGTTCAGTCTCTCCCATTGACCACTGTTATAATAGTCTTTTTTTTTGTTTTTTTTTACCTTAAAAATATTTTTTATTAAATTTATTGGGATGACATTGGTTAATAATATTACATAGGTTTCAGGGGTACAATTCTATAAAACATCATCTGTATATTTTATTTTACCACCCCAAGTCAAATCTCCTTCCATCACCATTTATGCCCCCTTTATCCTCTTATACCTCCTCTCACCACCCTCCCTTTTCCCTCTGGTAATCATTGTACTGTTGTCTATGTCTATGATTTTTTTTTTTGTTGCTTAATCCCTTCACCTTTTGTTACACAGCTCCCCTTCCCACTGACTGTCAGTCTGTTCTCTGTATCTCTGAATCTGTTTCTATTTTCTTTATTTTGTTTATTAGATTCCACGTATAAGTGAGATCATATGGTATTTGCCTTTCTCTGACTGGCTTATTTCGCTTAGCACAATACTCTCCAGTCTGATCCATGCTGTCGCAAATGGTAAGATTTCCTTTTTTTTCCTTTTTTTTTTTTACGGCTGAGTAGTATTCCATTGCGTAAATGTACCATAGCTTTAAAAAAAGTCTTTATTGTATTCTTTTCCATTACCATTTAGTCCCCTTACACCCCCTTTCCCCAAGCGATCAGCACACTGTAGCCAATGCCCACCAGTCCTTTTTCTGTGTATCACAGCTGTTTTGATCCACTCATCTACTGGTGGGCACTTGGGCTGCTTCCAAATCTTGGCTACTATAAATAACACTGCAGTGGACATAGGGGAACATATATTCTTTCAAAGCAGTGCTTCAGATTTCTTTGAATATACTCCCAGAAGTGGGATTGCTAGATCATATGGCAGTTTCATTTTTAATTATTTTAGGAAACTCCATACTGTTTCCCACAGTGGCTGCAGCAGTCTGCATTCCCACCAACAATGCATGAGGGTTCCCTTTTCTCCACATCCTTGCTAACACTTGTTTGCTGATTTATAGCCATTCTGACAGGTGTGAGATGATGTAGTCTTGAATAAAGTCTTTCATGCCATTTTTAACAAGAATCAGGTACAATTTTTCCCTTTAACAAAGAAATGCAATATTATTAGAAGCAGAGTATTATAAAATACAATCTCTTTCTCCCTCTTCCTTCCTTCCTTTCTTCTTTTTCCTTCCCTCCCTCTTCTTCTTTCTTCCCTTCCTCTTTCTTTCTTTCTTTCTTTCTTTCTTTCTTTCTTTCTTTCTTTCTTTCTTTCTTTCTTTCTTTCTTTCTTTCTTTCTTTCTTCTTTCTTTCTTTTCTTCCCTCCTTCCTTCCTTCCTTCCTCTTTCTTTCTTCTCTCTCTCTCTCTTTTTTTCATTACTCTGGATAATTTCTTGAGACATTAATACTGAAATTTTTTCTGAAGGAGACATGACACATTATCCCATTCCTTACATCTAGAGGAACAACTGGGCCTCTGTTCCAAGCTTGACTTGCCTGAGGTGAATGAACTATTTTTAGTGCTTCAATTATGGGAAAATAATTGTGCTCTTATAGTATTTTTTCATTAAATGAGAGCCAAATAAGAAGGCATTAGAACCGTGCCTATTATATAGAAGTATCAACCGCTGGTAGCAGTCTAATGATATTTTAATCTTTATGCAAAAATGAGAAGTGAGGAAACTGCATCAGAAATGAATACATTTTTCTGAGTCATTTTGACAAGTTCCAACCTCTCTGATGCTTAGTTTTTAAAATTTATTTACTTGTAAAATAACACTATATACAGGGGGAACCCCCCCAAAACATAATTTATTGATAAAAATTGTGTATTTATTCATACATGTTTAAACTTCAGTCACCTTTCAAGTACTCTCCATTTGAAGCAATACACCTATCAAGACTTTTCCACTGCTCAAAACAGTTTTTGAACTCATCAATTCTGATGACTTTTAGTGCTTCTGCTTTTGTTTCACCTCTTCCAAATTGGCAAAATGTTTCTCTTTGAGGAATTTTCATCCAGGAAAACAAACAAAAAGGTCTCAGGGGCCAGATCTGGTGAATAGGGAGGGTGGAACATGGGGGTCACATCACTTTTAGTCAAAAACTGCTGAACACTCAGCATGATGTGGGCAGGTGCACTCGTAAATCACCCATCATGAAATGGGCAAACGTGTTGAAAGAGCCTTCAAAAAAATTCCCTGAAGCAAAACGTAGCCTCTCACAACAACACCAGCTGGTACACTGAGACAGATGGGCTCCTAGAACACTTACCTAGTAGGGGAAGCCTGTACTATAAGGGGCCTGCCATTCAGAAGACAATTCCAGTTTTGGGGGTCTCCTCCATATATTTAACATCCCTCCCATGTTTGAGGTTGTTCTTTTGATATAATAATCAAATAAGATTATTTTGCCAGGTGCAGGACATCACTGTCATTGCCATTCTCTACTATTTCACTGCTTTTTGGAACCTTACTTTAAAAAATGGAAAAGGAAGTAAAATAGAAAAAGTTCTTGAAAAATTAGTTGAAAAGAAGATAAATTGAAAATGCTCTGTAATAGCTAGAATCAGATATAGAGAAGATTAAAAACTGAGATGTTTGCTGATGTAAAAATGTAAATGAAATTAATACTTCAAAAAATAAATTGTCTAAACTGTTTCAAGAAGAAATTTTAATAAAAACTAAGTAGATCTATACCTATGGTATAAGAATTAAAGAAATGTATATAAGAGATTTTCTGTCATATATTTAAGGAACAAAATCCACCAGTTATTTCAGGTGTTTCAGGGCAGAAAAAAATGGTAAATGTCTCAAATTTTGCAGAAGTCTCACATCAATTCATTTTACCAACATTCAATATCAATATTTAACAAAACTTTCACTCTATTTCCCCTCAGCAAAGAAAATTATAGAGCCATTTTTCTTGTTTACACCTTGTAAAAATATCCTTAATAAAATACTAGCAGGCCTGGCTGGGTAGCTCAGTTGGTTGGAGCATCATTCCATATACCGAAAGGTAGCAGGTTCGATTCCTGTCAAGTCACATACCTGGGTTACAGTTAGATCCCCAGTCGGAGTGCATGCCGGAGGCAACCAGTCAATGTTTCTCTCTTGCATGAATATTCCCCACCCCCTTCCTCTGTATCTAAAAAATCAATGAACATATCCTTGGGTAAGAATTTTTTTCAAAAACCTAAAATACTAGCAGACGTGAAGTCCTCAGTAAATTAATTTAAGCAGAGATTATTAATTCAATCAGCCATAACACAGAATCCCCTCTGGCTTTAACAGAAATGAAGTTACTGGGTTTGGCTTACAGACTCTCTCAGGGCCGGGGTCGCCGAGCTGCAGCTGATTCCCACACACCCAGCCATGGGGCCGCTCCAGAGGTTCTCTGGTTTCTCCGTTGGACGCAGGCTTCACGTCCATGCCACTGATGAGGAGGATGTGGAGGGGGCCCGGCCATTGCTGCTTTTAACCTGTAGGCTTCCCAGCAACCACGCTGCCAGAATGGAGTTTATGCAATACCTGCTTCTCCATGGCATTGACTTTGCCATTAGTGCATTCCCCATGTATATCTGATTAGCTGATCTAGGTTATGTGTTGGGACTCCTCTTTGTCAGGGAGGCTGAAGAAATGAGTTTCTGGCTTCTAACTCGGGAATTCACAGACTCAGTAATGCATAATCTTCCTCAAACATTTAGAAGATTGGCAAACCTGGCCACTCTATGAACAAAGTAGTCCCAAGTCCATTAATTCAAGGATAATTCAGTATCAGACGATGTCAAAATTGATCACATTAAAAATTCACATGAGAAAAACAGCTATCTCAATAGATAATAAAAAGCATTGGATTAAATTCAGCATCAAGTATGGATGAAAAATTAGTAAATTAGGACTAGGAAGACAGTTTTTTTGACATGATATGGAATATTTAGTGTAAAATGAAAGCCAAAGACATACCTAGTAGTGTAACATCAAAGGCGCTGTTTTTAACACCACTGTTTTTGATGTCAGTTGAGAAATTCTGATAGTTCAGTGACAATTGTGACATCAAAAAATAGATCCTGAAGAAGAAGGTATCAATATTTGCCTCTATGTTTTTCTTCTTTAGAAAACCAAGAATGAAAACAAACAGATAAAGAGGCAAAGTTGGCTTCTTAATGAGACCATAAACAGAGATGGGACGCTCCTCGGTTTGTACACAATGTATGGGAAAACTTGTGGGTGGAAAAGTCATTCAAAAATATAAAATGGCAAAGAAAAACTTAAGAAGTTTAAACTATAGATCTTCATTGACAGGATAACCTTAAGAAAATGACTGAATAATTATAAACTTCACTTAGATCAATTAAATTTCTGTGTTACAACTGAGTATGAAAATAATGTATTTCTAATAGAAATATATTTATGGTTACTTTTTTTATATCACTATTTTCTCAATTTATCAAATCTACCAAAAATTCATGTTGAAGATATGGCATCATTATTCAAGCATTAAAAAACAGAATAATTTGGATGAAGAAAGTTTTTTTTTTTAAATACACTTTCAGCGATACTATCAGTGTTTCGAAACTGTTGCTTAGAAGAATTTAAACATGTCTATCTTTATCCACTCCAGTAACCATGGGTGTAGTTTAAATAATCTTATCAAAATATGAATTAACGTTATAAAGACATTATCTTTCACATCTTCCAAACCAGAGTACTTTCTGCTCATTCCTTGTCATTCCTGGAATGTGTTATTTGCAATGATCTGATACATTGTAACTGCCAAAAATATATCAAATATTATTTGATCTTGTACATCATCATGAACTGTATCAGGCACTCTAAGAAATTAGTAACTGACAACAAAAACAACAAAGTCATAGGCTTGTCTAAAGGAGCTCATCTTATCAAAAGTTCTCATCATTTTTAGGATGAATTTGAGATATGTTTAGTAGATTGGGGTCTGATGATTTGACATTTTAATTTTATATTTATAGTAATATTTTTTTAAACGATGGATGGATCATTTTTTAAAATGATGGATGGATGATGGACTTTCTTATGTGTATAATAGTTGTATGAGAAATCACTACACTACTCTATATAAAAATAATTCAGTTAGACATGTGCTCTTTTAAAATAGTCTATGGAGAAAAATAAATATACATACTTGCGCAAAAGGCAGTCACTTTCTTTTCCAAATCTGAGGCTAACCTCAGATCTAACCTGAGTCTATTTATTAAATTAATTTTTTTCAGTCTTCCTGTTTATGTAGTTTTAGTTCCTTAGCTAAGATTAGGTAAAGTGAAATCCTTAGCACTCTAAACATATTAACTTGTATATAAACAGGAAGCATCAAAGGAGGCTAGCTGGACTAAGAGTTAGACCTACTAAAGAGTTATATTCTTAGACTGTAAAAGAAAACATTAGAATTTGTGTATTTGCGGGAAAAATCTTTAATATTATTTTTCTCAGTTTTTCTCTCATGACCATGAAGGAAGATAAAATCTGCACAACATGTATGAGAAACACCCTTTCAGTCTACAGGTGTAGAATAGAATTGAACGCATGTCTCCAGAGACACGTAAGAGTCAAGGAGATAAAACTACACATTTATTTTGCTGAAGCAAACAGCAAAGATTTCCTGCAGGATGAGGCGCAAGGCTGCAAAATTCACAAAGCCGGTTAGTTAGGAGGAGCATCGTCACTTTACTTTTAAAGCTTTTTAAAAAAAATTATTTTTCTTTATTGTTTTTAAATCCTTACCTGAGGATATGCTTATTGGTTTTAGAGAGAGAGAAAGGCAGGGGCAGAGAGAGAGAGAGAGGAACATCACTGTGAGAGAGGAAGGTTGGTCTGCTGGCCGTAAGCACCCTGACAAGGGACCCAGCCCGCAACCTTTCTGCGTACAGGACAACACTCCAGCCAACTGCGCCACTCAGCCAGGGCTGCCTTTCAAAGTTCTTGCACTTTGAGAAAGTGTTAAATCTAAGGCTATCAGTGATGGTAAACTGTCCAGCCATGACTGTCGTTCATTGCTGAATTGTTTGTGTATGTAGTATCGAAAACAGTGTTACTGACTGGGGGTGGTTTGCTCATTGTGAGGGATAATTACAAAACTTTCTTTTAGTCATATGAATAATGATTTTCTAAGTATTCTTTACTTTTGGGTAAAATGAACAGAGCCTAGTATTCAATTTAAATGGCATTGAATAAAATCAGAGATACCGACTACGCCTACATAATAGATATTTTCCCGATAAAGCATATTCAGTAGTTAAAGCTGACATTTTACCTGCGACTTTGGACGCCTATGCATGTTGCTGTAACCCACTCATGTAGCTGTGTGTGCATTTTTTATGATGTTATAAAGGAATTAGGTTACTCTGCTTTCATCTCGGGGAGCAACTCCAATGTTTTCCCTAAATGCACTCAGCATATTCTTGGTTTCTCTAAGGTGAACACATGTATGGGGGAAGAGATTAGTGTTCCTGTGGACAGTTGGAAGGCCCAGTTCAGTGTAACCTGTGTGCAATTTAGGTTATGGAACTTCAGCTTATCTCCCGCTTCCTCCATCTATTCTCGTTTCACGAACACCTACTCCTGAGTAAATGTAACTTTAGCTGATTTTCTCCAGTGGGAGTAGAAACAGCCTCTCTAATTGTAGCAGCCCAAAGATTAGATGGATGGGCACTCACACTCATTGTCTCCATGTCAAAGTACCAATGGCAAGTAAAATTGTGCACATTAAGCTTAAAACAGAAATGGACTCCTCATCCTTGTATATTTCTTCAACAGGAACATGAATTATTCTGTTTAAAGTTTTTGGCTGAACTATACCTGGGATTCAATTGTCTGGACTGGCCAACACCTATAGCACGAACTGTTAATACTTCATTCTGTTTTTCTGGCAGGCATATCTTCCCAATGGTGTGATTTTATAGTGAAAACAAACAAACAAACAAACAAATAAAAAACAACAAAAAACCCAAAACAGACAACGAGAAAAACCCACCTTCAGCCAACATCTGACAGTTTTCTTAGGTATGATACTTTTTAAGCAATCCACAGCAATGTTGAAAACTGTTGTTTTTGATGTGGAAGATTTTATGCTATGGAAAGCCCATAAAATCCCAGTTTTTTGCTTAGCTGGTATGTCATTCTCTTTCAGACAGTGATGCATAGCAAAACTTTTATTGCCCTTGAAACTTGGCCCTTGAACTGTAATATGAAACAAACAGCTGGGCTCACAATAAGAAGCTGTGCTTGAAAAGGCATTTTCATGAATGGAGTAATTGAAAATATGTGACTTCATTTCATACATTTATGGTAATGCACTGAGTCTGTACAGTAAATGCCCTGGGATGGCTAGGAGCCTTTCAGATGTAGTCATGGATCACTGAGTGTCGAGATTGGTTCGTTCTTGCACATAGAGAAAATAATGTGTGTATTAAAATGAAAAGTATATAAAACTGAGTTGTAGTTCAGATTCTGAGTTAGATCATAAATAGTGATAGCCCTGAAGACTTTTCTTTTTAATTTCCTGTAAGAAGGATAAAAATGCACAAAAGAAACAATTGTAAGACATGAGGGACTCCAGCAGGGGTTAAGGATCTCATTCAATGCTCTGTGTGTTCCTGTAATGGGAAATCAAGACCCTTTTTATCTGTTCTTCCTCTCATTTCTAAGTCAGGGTGAGGAGGGGGTGGTGGTGACCTGGGTCAGGGACAACGTGGACTCCTCAGAGCCTTTATGGGACAACAGCCCTAAACGCAGGCATTTTAGTGCAAAAACCCAGAAGGTTACAAGTGTAAGTGTTTATACGTGACTTATTAAATTTTGTCTTTTTGGAGTTACAGCCTCTCTCTGGTGTTTAACTCTGATTTTGGATTTACTTTCTATTTTTCTACCTTGAAGCTGAAGAGGACTGGAGGCTTGCTCCTGTTGGGCCGGAGACAACGTACCCACCCCCGCCCCAGTACCTTCTCTTCTCCCCAACTCTCACAGACAGCCCGGTGAGCTCATCATGGAAAGCCCAGCAAAAAAGAAGACGCAGGGTGAACTGTTTTGAGTACTATTTGTGGTCTGAGAGAAAAATGCCCTCTTTCCTCAACATGCTTTTGCTTAAATGCATCTTTTCTGGGTTCTTTTCCCTTTTAGACTACCACAGGCTAGCAGACCCAGGTCAGGATGCGAGCTGAGGGGAGCAGGGCAGCTGCTCTTCCTGCATCCGGAGGCCTTAGGCCTGTCTGCAGCTGCAAGGAGCACTTGCTTTGCGGTCCGACAAACTTGCCGTGGCCAGGACTTTCACATGTGTTTCGGGGTCAGAGCCCCCGGCTTTAGCTTTTGGATGTCCTTACGCTTTGTATGCACATGTGTGCATGCCCATACCTGTGCACAGGAGCACACACACACAATTATAAGACATGAGAGATCTATTTTGGGGGTAGGCCAGGCTATGACAGGTAGCCAATAGTAGGCTCAGGAATCCTGGCCATCTCTCTCCATTTTGGACATTATTAAAATTATATAACTTTCTTTCATAGAGCTTTGTCTCTGGTACTTAACACTGTCTTGTTTTATTCTTACACATAGTCAAACTTTCTCTTCATTATTAGGCTAAAAGCTATTTGGGGACCGGATCTACGTTTGAATCACCTTTCATTTCCAACAGTACTCATAAAGAACAGCAACCCAAATATTTGCTGATTGATTAGTGCATGCTTCTTATAGCAACATTTAGGCAAGACCCTCAGGACATATTTATGATAAACTTGACAACTGTGTTTTTGTTTTGACACTGGTTTTTGATTGAGCAACTTTGATTGGATATTTATGGAGATAAAGGTTACAGTTGGATAGGGAAATTGTCTTAAAGGTGGGCCCAGTGTAACTACCGGGTCCTTTAAAGTGGAAAGGAAAGGCAGAGAGACCACAGTCAGAGATTTGAAGATACTACATTGCTGACTTTGAAGATGGAAGAAGAGGACACAAGGCAAGAGATGCAGGCGGCCTCCAGAAGGTGGCAAAGTCGAGGAAAGAGATTCTCCCCTTTCTCCCCCAGGAGCAACGCAGCCCTTCTATTAGGCCCAGCAAGACCTGTTTCTGACCTCTGACCTCCAGAAGTATAAGATGATAAATTTGCATTGTTTTTGTCATAAGACGATAAATGTGTTTGGGGGTGTTTATTGGGCTAATTGGGTGAGTTTTACAGAACTGACTTAGGGACCCCCAGAAGTCGCCGTAAATCCTATGGCGAGGCGGTTAAAACTGTGATGACTTAGCTGTACAAGATGACATGAGAGAAGAGCTTAAAGTACAATAAAGGGAAGTTACATGTGTTCTTTGTCACTCTCTCTGAGGGCCAAGATTCCAAGATGGAATCAATTTTTCCAGACCAAGCTCAAGTTTAGCAATAAAGTGTGGTAGCCAGCACACCAGTGGCACCTGGTCTTGGATCGGCCACAGGCACCACTTCAAACATCTGGCATGGTTACAGAGTAACGTCCAGAAACCACAGTGAAAATCCGCGTGGGCATAGATCACAAACCCTGCTGTCCTCATGTATATCAGTCTGCTGAACCGTCACAGCAGGGTCCCTGTGACTCAGCTCGGCGGACTCACCATCTTTTCTAAGCAGCTCCTGAAAATTCTGTTAAAAACCTTTGTAGGCATCACATTGGCATCTCCACAACAGTTAGCAGTAGTTATACAGCAGGTGTTCAGTACCTACTTGCCTAATTCAATGGTGAGCAGAAACAGGACAGCACTCGGACATTAGAGCAGCAAAGGGAACATCGAAGCATTTCATGCAATATTGCTTAATTGCTGATTTTTAAGAAAACACAGAAGCATAGACATATTTTGGGCACATGGCAAACAGCAAACAAAATGGGTGACTGTGCTTTAATATTACATGATCAATACACACACATAGACACCCTGGACAGACTTATGGAAAACAGGTGTGTTTGAGATGCGCAGTGGGTATACAGTGGCAGATGGGAGCCTGGCTCCTAAGCCATACGAGAAAATCATGTCCATGGGCTTCTTCTCACAGAGGCATGGATATAAATTCCCACTGGAGAATTTCTCTTGGCAGAGGACATCAAGAGGTCACATTACCATTCACAATGTTGTATTGGGAGAGAATGGGTAGAGTTTGATACAGATTTGTGACATAAAAATGTTCTACGGTGATCATGTAGTCCCAGGGTATTTATTTCAATTATTTGCCTGGAGATTTTTATAGTCTTTAGAATTAACAAAAATTTTATGGCATTGTGAGAGATGAGGGCTGAAAGTGTTGATATATTTGATGCATATAAATAAATCTTGCCTATCAATCTCTTTTCTTCCATGTAGGTTAAAAGGGCTATAAGGTGATCTCTTTATTAATAGCTGCGGACAAGTCCACGTTGCAAAGGAGAACCCTGGTCAAAGACCTGGTTTCATTCTATGACTTAAACTAGAGTTTGGAGTTCCTCTTCCTCCTCCACCTTCCATCCGCTCTTCTTGCACCCCTTTCTGAAACTTGGGACTAGTACGCTTTTGTCACTGTGACTAATCAGTTCCTTCATTTCTGACCAATCTGATGAGCAATGCCTCCTGTTTTGTGGAGGGGGACTAGGAGGGAAGTGGGCAGAGACATGAAAGATATATGATTGCAGCTCCTTTTATTTTTCATTAGTAGTTAGTAGTTATGCCACATTAAAGCATAGCCTGTAACTCATATTTCTCCAGCCAACAGGAACAGATAAGGGCACAGAGCATCTATGTAGGGTGTGTTGGTTTAATACATAGACCTATTAATGCAGAAACTCCATTCCCCTGAACATAATCTCCAAGTATTTTTGGAAGCGCCTAAATTATGTGTGTAGCACTCCTGTAATAGCCACTCCATTTTACTGCTTAGAGATATACATTGTTTTTCCTGCTTCTTCCCCAGGTACAATTAATTTCCTTTTGGTATTTTTTGTGTTCTACAGGTATTAACATTTCCTGGTAGTTTGTGGTTGGGCGAGGAAGAAAGGATCTTCCCTAGGAGGTTTACACTGTGCTAGAGGCCTGTGTTCATGCTGCTTGGCTTCAGGAAGTTAGAAAAACTAGCCTCTATTTTCTTACTTAAACCTTCGAAAGTAGGACCCAAATATGTGTCCAGGTTCAGCTAGGTATTGGCTAAAGTAACAGCCGTCATTGTGGGATTAACATCACTTGACTCCTTTTGACACTAAGGTTTTGTCACTGGAAAACAGTTGGCCGCTGACTGATGCTTTCCTTTTGCAAAAAATACTCTGCAAAGAGTTTCACTGGACTCCCTGAAAACAGAGTTCCACTGGGTCACACCTGTCTGAAGCCCAGCTGGGAACAAAACTTCAGTTGGACTTTTCAGGTCCGCAGCAGTGGCCTTATCAAGGCTTTTCCCATTTATCTGATGTACCTGGATACTGAGTCCCACATGAGACTCAACTAGGACACCACTGGAGGTGACTATTCTGCCTTCTCTTTCTTGAAACTGCCACTCAAACATCCAACACACCTGACTTTGACCTACAGATTTACCAGGGTCCTGCTTGCACACTGGGTTTGGCAGATGTGGTCTGCCCTGTTGGTGCATTGACCGCTCCCTGATCTAGGAGTTGGAGGGCAACTTACCCTTGATTTAATTTTAAATTTGGTAGTCGGTTTTCTGTGTCTCATTTTCTGTGTCTCGTTGTGTTTGCACTCTCATAAAACATTGCATTCTATTTTCAGGGCTGCCTGGGATCTTAAAAGGTTTTGTTAATGCATCATTTTATGTACTCTAAAATTTATTATTTAAATGTAGCACATATTATTTATACATTATTATTTATGATAAATTTAATGGATAATAAATTAATACACACATAACATCTAAAAGTTTATTGTTAGAGTATTTGGAAGTAACTATTTTTAATCATTTGTCTATTATGTATGTAAAATGGTTGCTCTAGCTACATAAAAAATAAACTTTTCCTACTTCATTATTTCTCAATTTTTAAATCACACATTTTAATTTGTATATGCTTATATTTTTGTACTTATACTTTATTTACTTATATATCATATATATTTATTTACTATTTTTTCTGGGCATCTAAAATCCCCATGTGGAGAAAGAAAATGGTAAACTGAATCACCTCTAGCTTCTTTTGCAGCCTGACAGTTCTCTATTCTTTTTTTTTAAGTACATTTTATTGATTATGCTGTTACAGCTGTTCCGTTTTTTTCTCACCTTTATTCCCCTCTGTCCTGCACCCTCACTCCCACCAACATTCCCCCCCTTAGTTCATGTCCATGGGTTGTATATATAAGTTCTTTGGTTTCTCCATTTCCTATACTATTCTTAACCTCCCCCTGTCTATTTTGTACCTACCAATTATGCTTCTTATTCCCTGTACCTTTTCTCTCTTCTCCCCCCATCCCTTTCTGCTGATAGCCCTCCATGTGATCTCCATTTTTGTGATTCTGTTCCTGTTCTAGTAGTTCACTTAGTTTGTTTTTTAGTTTTTGTCTTTTTAGGTTCAGTTGTTGATAGTTGTGAATTTGTTGTCATTTTACTGTTCATAGTTTTGATATTCTTCTTTTTTTTTAGGTAAGTCCCTTTAACATTTCATATAATAAGGGTTTGGTGATAATGAACTCCTTTGACCTGACCTTATCTGGGAAGCACTTTATCTGTCCTTCCATTCTAAATGATAGCTTTGCCGGATAGAGTTATCTTGGATGTAGGTCCTTGCCTTTCATGACTTTGAATACTTCTTTCCAGCCCCTTCTTGCCTGTAAGGTTTCTTTGGAGAAATCAGCTGATAGTCTTATGGGAACTCCTTTGTAGGTAACTGTGTCCGTTTTTTCTTGCTGCTTTGAAGATTCTCTCCTTATCTTTAATGTTGGGTAATGTAATTATGATGTGCTTTACTGTGTTCTTCCTTGGATCCAACTTGTTTGGGACTCTCTGAGCTTCCTGGACTTCCTGGAAGTCTATTTCCTTTGCCAGATTGGGGAAGTTCTCCTTCATTATTTTTTCAAATAAGTTTTCAATGTCTTGCCCTTCCTCTTCTCCTTCTGGCACCCCTATATTCAGATGTTGGAATGTTTAAAGTTGTCCCAGAGGTTCCTAAGCCTCTCCTTATTTTTTTGAATTCTTGTTTCTTCATTCTATTCTGGTTGAATGTTTATTTCTTCCTTCTACTCCAAATCATTGATTTGAGTCCTGGTTTCCTTCCCTTCACTGTTGGTTCCCTATATATTTTTCTTTATTTCACTTTGCATAGCCTTCACTTTTTCCTCTGTTTTGCAACCATACTCAACCATTTCTGCAAGCATCCAGATTACCAGTGTTTTGAACTCTGTATCTGATAGGATGGCTATCTCTTCATTGCTTCATTCTATTTTTGGAGCTTTGATCTCTTATTTCATTTGGGCCATATTTTGTTTGTCTCTGGCACACCTGTTACGTTGCAAAGGATACAGCCTTAAGTATTTGCCAGGGCGGGGCAACCCACATGCTGCCTTGTGGCACAGTATGTGGGGGAAGGGTCAGAGAGGGAACAATGCCACTTGCTTGGCTTTTGGCATCTTTCAGTCACTTCCCCGCTACCCAGAAGCAAATTGAGCCCTTTGGTGCTGTTTCCTGGGGGGGTGGGTTTGTATACGTTCTAGGACCCCTAGGGCTCCTCCACTGAACCTCCTGTGACGCTGGAAGTTTCTCGCACTGCTGCAACCCCCATGGGTTTTTACAGCTAGAGGTTTCAAGGCATTCTTTTCCCACACTAGGACCCTGGGTTGTGTGGTCAGTCTTGCTCCCCTGTTGTTCCTCCCAGTTTATCTGAACGCATATGAGCACTCACCAGTTGCCGTCTTGCCCTCCCGGTCCTCTAGCCTCTGCCTTGTGGCATCCCCTCCACCTCAGCTTCCTGTCTCCATATCCACCCCTCCTACCAGTCCGGATGAATGTTTCTTCTTTAACTCCTTGGTTGTTGGACTTCCATACAGTTTGATTTTCTGGAAGCTCTGGTTGTTTTTTGTTTTTAAATTTGTCGTTGTTCTTCTTTTGTTTGTTCAAGGAGGCAAAGTGTGTCTACCTATGCCTCCATCTTGGCTGGAAGTCCTGTTTATTCTTTGAACCTTGCCACTAGCTTCTCATCTCTCATGTTTCTAAATTAAAATGATGGGATTAAATTGGCCAGAAACTCTTAGCTCCATTATAAAATTTTAATAACTGGATGCTTTTAACTTGTAATCATATGCACTTCTATATAAGAATAAAAAGTATTTGGAGTCTTTGAGATTGAAAATTCACCATGAATTCAGGATGCTTACCATTGCATTTTTATAAAATTATATGCTTCTTGTTTTAAGTAGCAAGATTTTAACCATGTGTTCTGTTTAGCATGGAGGCTGGGAGGATCCTAAATCTGAATTTAAGGGATGTGCTCCTGCAGGAAGTGAAAAATCTTGGAAAAATTGTTTCTTAAAAATCCCACAACTGTAGCGCAGAAAGGGTATTTTGAGGAAGCATAACTATGTGGGAGCAAAAGTGTTGGAGGCAGTGCTTTGAAGAACTGAAATGTAAGCAGTTGCTTCTGCCTTTTTGCAAACATTTGTTTCAGTCTGGAGATACGGCACAAGGAGGGGCAGGCATCAGCACTTAAGAAACAGATGGCCGTACTCACTGCTATGCCAGAGACGGGCTGGATTTAGGGCACATGAAAGCTGCAGAGGGCCGGGCAGTGCTCTATTTTGAGTCTACAAAGTAAATGCTGAACTATGTAGTGAATCACAGGCTGTTGGATAACAAATAAAGGCAGTTGAAATCATTGACTTGGAATTAGCAAGAACTAGTGGATGGAAGAGATGATAGCTGGATCTTTTTTATTTAGAATTTATTGGGATAGCTGTATTGTTACTCCTTTCTGAAACAGTGAGATTTTCAATGTGGGGATTCCTAAGTTTGTTCATGCAAGAAATTTGGATTAAATGTTTCTTATATAATAAAGACATTTCTTGAGGATTAAAGTAACAGGAGCAGTGTAAATACAAGATACAGAACTGGAGGATGTTAGGGAACTCTAGATCCCAGAGGCTCTAGAGCTTGGTAGGATACCCAGGTTATGTTGCGAACAGCAGGACCGGAGCTGGAACCCTAGTTATCTCTGTTGAACTATATGGTTGCTTATTTTCAAAAGAAGAAAAGATGACCAGAGAGATATGAAACACCTGTGTAATTTTGTGTCACATAAAAAAGCAAGCATTTGTTAGAGTTTCATTGCCTTTTTCCTTGAGTTAGTGAATATACTCGAATACACATTTTCTTTCGGTGAACTGAATTAAAAGACAATCAAGAAGTGAAGAGAATCCAAAGCCCATTTGTCTTTGGATATTTTATCATTAATGATATGTGGAAACACAGAATGAAGAGATTAAGGGCACGGACTTTGGAACCATACCTCCTTGGTTCTGTGACTTTCAAGCTTGGTTGCTTTGGCAACTTTCTTAACCTTTTATTCCTGGACAAAATGGGGCTAACCATGGCACCTGGCTCATATGTTGATCATTAGATGAATAGGTGAACATAAAGTACCTGGCACAGCCCTGGCCAGGGTGGCTCAGCTGGTTAGAGTGTCATCCTACACACGGAAAGGTTCAATTCCTGGTCGGGGCACAGGCTCGATCCCTGGTCAGGCAGCCTGAAAGGCAACCAATCAATGTTTCCCTGTTAAGAAACAGATGTTTCTTTTCCTCTAAAAGCAATGGAGAAATATCCTCAGGTGAGGATAAAATAATAATAATAATAATAAGCATCTGGCACAGAATTATAGGTACATTTTCAGTGCTCCAAAATGCTACTTATCATCTTCTTAATTAAAAAAATAAACTCCATAAACAAAACAAAATACAGCAAGTAGGCAAACAAAAACAATTCTGATGCCATATGGTATCTCTATCGTGGTAGAGAATAACGGAACCACAGGGGAGAGGCATTTTATTCAGACATGCGGCAAGGCATTAAAAACTCACAATCTCTCCGTATGCTCCAACTGATTTCTCTTCAGATGTTCCCCCCAACACGCCCACTTCTGCTCCCCAAACCTTGATCCCTTCCAGAGGTCCTTATTTCTGTGGTTGCTTCTGTCAGGAACATAAGACAACCTTAGGCGTACTGCATTTTTTTACCTCCTGCCTTAAAATCTTTCTGTTCCTTTTGTATCCTGCTTTAGCCAATTATTTTTATACGATTAACATATTTAAGTCTTCACAACTGTTTGTAAAGTTTATTTTTAAGGACTGATAATGTGCTATTGGTGTACACAAATAACATCATTTGTCATCCATTTTCTAATCTTATTGTGATCATTTTACAATATGTATGTGTATCAGATCATCACGCCATATACCTCACAACTTACGCAATGTTATATTCAATTATGTATCAATAAAGCCAGGGAAAATGGTTAAAATCTCTTATCAGGAAATAAGAGTCTTTGGGCAAGGGACAAACACCCTATTCTAGCCCTTGCAGCTTATTACTATAGCCGAAATTTTCACTGCTCTCCATATTTATTGTCTTAAGTTCGGCCATTCACACCTCTTGCTGTTTCTTGAACTTGCCTTGATGCTTTCTGAAGCATCAACATTGGTATTTCTGATTCGTCCCTCGGCCTGACATCTCTACTCTTTGATTTGTAATTTTCCCTCTTCATCAGGAAATTCTTACAGGGAAAGGAGTGCTTGGGGCGATGTTACAAGAAAAGGAGACGCCCCTACACAAAACAATCCCTGCCCCTTTCCTCAGATGTTCACAAGGGGATAGACTAGTTTGAGTGCTGTACGTTGCTGATTGCATCTTGAAATCGTGCAGGAAAATATATTTTAGTTTTTGGAGAAAAGGCAGAGATAAATTAGAAGTTTGGAAGTAGGATAAAGGAGAGCTGGGATGTGTGAGGGGGCACTAGCATTGGGCATTAGTAGAAATTTTATGTCAACATATCTCTAAAATGAGCTACTAAAGTAGATTGTTTTATAATATAGATACAAAGTAAAATGGGGTAGAATAAAACACAAATGTTGGTTTTCCAACTTTTTGCACCACCTTTGGTCTCTTGCTATATTAGGGAGGACCCCCCCAAAAAAACAGAATTATCTTCTGGAGGGTGGGCCCCTTGTAGTACAGGCTTCCCTCACTTGTTGAGTATGGTAGGAACCCATCTGTATCAGTGTACCATCTGGCATTGTTGTGAGAGGCTATGTTTGGCTGCAGTGAATTTTTCTGAAGACTGTTTCAGTGTGTTTGCCGATTTCACAATGGTTGATTTATGAGTGCATCTGAGCACACCGCTCTGAGTGGTCAGCAGTTTTTGACCAAAAGTAGCATTATCCCCATGCCTCACCCTCCCTAGTCCCCTGATCTTGCCCTGAGCAACTTTTTTTTTGTTTCCCCAGATGAAAAAAGTCCTGAAAGGGAAACTTTTTGCCAATGTGGAAGAGGTGAAACAAAAAATGGCAGAAGCATGAAAAATTGACAAGTTCAAAAACTATTTTGAGCAGTGGATAAAAACGTCTTGACAGGTGTATTACATCAAATGGAGAGCACCTTGAAGGTAACTGAAGTTTAAACATGTAAAAATAAATACACAATTTTTTATAAATAAATTCTGGGTTTTTTTGGTCCCTCTTCGTATTTAAGAACTATCACATCTTCTGTTTCTTCCCAAGTATATAAAAGTGATTATTAAATGGCTTGTTAATTGTAGACTTAAGAAAAATATAGCCAGTTTCCAAAATACTAATAGGAAAATGGCTTGAGATATAATCTGTAGGATCTAAAATATGTGCTAGTGATCCATTCCTATTAAAAAAGCATGTCATTAAAACCAAAATGTGTGTGCTATCACACCTGGTAAGTCATCACTGAATTCATATAAGAGAAAAACCACCTTTATAAAATTCTGAAAAAATCAGTCAAATAAAACTCAGTATTAATGTGACCTGTTGTTTTGTATTATGTAGACAAGAACACCATCTGCTTTCCCAAACAGTCATGTAGGTGACATTATAGTCATTGAACCTTGGGCCTGGGTCATCAAATCTGCTACATGCCCCTATGGTCACCTCCTGCACAAGTATATGGCTGGAAGTTTCCAGGGTCTACATATTAATCCATCACCTGTTCCAGTGTCCATACTCTGGGACTGTGGTTGTGAGTTCTTTCTCCCTTTTATTAGACTTGTCCTTGGACATGACAACTGCCATTACTCTTCCACGACTGAGTCTCATTTTCTCTTCTGAGTCAGAATCTGTACCTGCCCCTTTACTTTTTGGTGTGTTTTTTTAAAAATATTTTTTTCTCTTGTTATTCTATTACAGTTATCCCTACTTTTCTCCATTGGCCCTCCACTCCCACAGTGAATTCTCACACTGTTGTCCATGTTTGTGAGTCATTCATACATGTTCTTTGTCTAGTCCCTTCCCCTTCTTTCTCCCATTTTCCCCCTCTCCTCTGGTCATTTTCAGTCTGTTTCATGTTTCCATGCCTGCGGTTGTATTTAGTTCATTAGTTTATTTTGTTCATTAGGTTCCTCTTACAGGGCAAGGGAAATAAAGGAAAAAATAAACAAATGGGACTACTTCAAACTAAAAACCTACCGCACAGCTAAAGAAACCATTGTCAAAATGAAAAGGGAACTGACTGTATGGGAGAACATTATTTGTCAACGATACATCAGACAAGGGTTTGATCTCCAAAACATATAAAGAGCTCATACGACTCAACACCAGGAAGACAAACAATGCAATTAAAAAATGGGCAAAGGACCTGAATAAACACTTCTCCAAGGAGGACATACAGACCTACCTGCCCCTTTAGAGCCTGTCCTTGCAGCCAGCTTCAGCCTGAGCCCGCAAGTCCAGTGGAACATCAGTGCATTCCTGCTGTGAGAACTCTCAAGTGCTCCACACTTGCTGCAAGCCATTCACTGAGCTTTCTCATTCAAGCTTCGCCTGCACTTTCCCTTGTGCACTGCCGCCAACAACCTACAAATCCACATTCACTGTAAAAGATACTTTCTTGTAAACTTTTTTCTTCAACTGTTTCTTCTGTCTGGAAAGCTTCCTTCCCCCTCTCCCCAACCCCGAAGCACTTCTACTTATTAACTAATCAAATGTCACCTCTCCACGAAGCATTCCTAGATTCCCTCTGATGAATTAAGTCTTTTCTACTCACCCATCCAGCTATGCAGGAGTTTTTTCCTCCAAGGCACAGTGTATGTGTCTCTACTATCATGCTTTTGAAATGCTGCTTTGTATGTTTTTTTGTTTGCATTATGGCTCTACAGGTCTGTTTCCCTGACCTAGTTCTGTTTCTGAAGGGCTGAGGCTGTCACTCATTTTTATATCCCCGCAGAACCTAACATGGTACCTTGCAGGTCACTGTCATTCAGAAAGTATCTGTGGAATTTAATAGACAAAATATGGCTGAGCCATCAAATTTGATGGTTGATGTTAACAGGTGTTTATTAGTCGGTAAGCATCAGGGACATGGACAGGTATGGGTGGCTGTTTTCTAACAATATTTTAGAATTTTGGTTTCAGATGTTTTGAGGGGAGCACAGTGAAACAGACTACCACAAATATTGCTGCTTATAATCCTGTAGTTTTAAGATTTAATATCACCTCCTCTTTCTTTCAGCATTGTGGATTTAAAAAGATTTTAGATTCTCACAAAGTAGTGTTCTCATCAGTTTTCAAACATAAATATTGACAGGAAACAAAATCCTTCTGTTTTAAATTATTTAATATAACATTCATAAAATATTCCTTGGGTATAAGTTACTATCTTAGAACACTTTAAACCTTTCATAATGGAAATTATTTCCCAGGGGAAAGGTGAAACAGAAGGAGATGTGACTTGGGGTGGCAAACACACATTATAATATACAGATGATACATTATAGAATTGTACACCTGAAACCTATATAATTTTATTAATCAGTGTTCCCCCAATAAACTCAATAAAAATAAAAAAAATAAAATAAAGAAAAAAGTGAAATGGTATTCTTTGTGACTACTTTTCTAAATCTAGGACCCAATGAGTTAGCAGATTCTAAACTTGGCAAACAAATTTAGTGGGAAGTATTTTGGTTTTAACTTCCCTTGGAAAATCTCCCAAGCTGGAGGGGGAAATAAACATAACTTCAAGAATCAAGGATCCTTTTAGAAATGCAATTTTAAAATTCTTTTCAGAAATTCTGGCTCTGGCTCTTTCTTTAATTTTTTTCCCCCTCTCCATCAACATTTCATCCTTCTCTTGTTGGCTGCCAAAAACCAGCCTTTTCCTGGGCTCCTAGGGATTTGAAACATTTTGGCAGGCGAAAGAGGAAAATGGGTGGGAGAAACTCACAAAGAGGGTGAGAAATGATGTTTCCACTTCCTAATATTCTTGGCCAGATCAGTTTTCTGTGTGGGAGGAGAAAACCCTGGAAGCATTTCAAGTGCTCCACTGAGATTCAGATTTATAGGGCTGGACTCATTATATCAACAAATATTTAGCATGTGCTGGGAGCTTTAGTCAACACAGAACTTTAAAAAAAACTTAGTACATACTTTTAAAATGCTCACATATATGGAGATAAAATAGTTGCAACATTTAATGGCAATATAACAAATAGACATAACTCAAAAAAGCACACAGTTTCCAAATGCATGGTAAAGATAGAAAGAGAAGAGTTCAGAGAATGAGGGATTCTGTAGACACATGGTAACGAGGGAGTCATCTGATTTCCTGAGGAAATTGGAGAAGTGTAAGAATGTATCACAAAGATGGATATTTGACTGGCTTTTCAAGGGTTATTAATAATGAGAACTATTATTATTTGTCTCCCTACTTGGTGTTATATGCTTTGTGTATATTCCCTCTAGTTTTAACAACTGTGCAAAATGGGTATTGTATGTTTTTATCAATGTCTGTCATTTCATTGGACTGGATGCTCCTTGATGACAGGGATGGATTTATTTGCTCATCTTATCTTTGTACCTTTAGGCTTCCTACGGTTTCTGGCAGGTGGAACGTACCCAATAATTAGGTGTGAACTGCAGATGAGTAAACTGAGAATCCAAGGGTAAGTGATTTGCTCAAACATACAGTGCCAGTAAGCGGTGAAACTGGGATTCACGTTAAGTCTATGGTTTGCAAAGCCTAAGGTCCACGGTAGTGTCATGCTCTTTAGTGATGGATACGATTTAAAGAGTTGGAGAGAAGTGAGAAGGACATGCCAGGTGGGAGCATAAACACGAGGAAGATCCTAGAGGCATAACTAATGGGCCAATTTACCTGCGGTAGTTACAGGCAAACTGGAAAAACAGGTTGCGGTCAGATTCTGAAAAACTTTATATATCAGGCTCAAAATTTCTCGTTTTTCTTTTAGTTAGTGGAAAATAATAAAAGGTACTTTTAATAAGAGAAGCAATGATCAAAACAGTGCTTTAAGACAATTCATGCAGCAGCTGTGCAAAGGAAGTTTTGGAAGGAGAGGCTGAAAGCAGAGGCCAGCGAGGAGACTAGTCCAACAGCCTAAGCAGGATAACTGGAGTTCTGCACACACAGATATGGGTCCTTTGTCAGACTAGTGGGAATGGAAGTGATAGGGTGCTCAAGAGATCACCTACAGGACCTATCGTCAAGTATTCATGGTAAGGTAAGGGCACTTAAAAAGTGGGGAAATTGAAAGACAATTATATGGGGAGCCTGTGTATCTGGGCTAATGATGGTGCCCTTAGGAAAGCAAAATAATCACCTTTTTGTAGCAGAAGTCAGTTTTAAATGTGTTATGAATGTGAGATTATGAACTACACATTCAGTTAGAAGGAATTTAAATATTCCAGATTGATACTAAAGTTAGAAGTCAGGAGGAGAATACAGTTATAGAGCACGGTCTTCGAGGAAATAACTGAAACCATGGTTGTTGGTAAGAAAAAACAAAGATTGATGCTACAGAGAACCTCCATTAAAAAAAAATATTACTTCTTTCTTTTGATATACGTTAGTGTTGAACTATAAATAATAAGATGTAGAAATTTTAACTGTATAGCTCAGTGAAATTTTAGTATGGGATACACCCAAATAACACACACAGATCATGATCTAGAATAATATCTCCACCCCAGAAGCCTCTCTCATAATAATCCTCCTCCAATAGATAGCTTTTGTTTCGATGTGTATCACTAGAGATGTTTTGGAACAGTTGCATAATTGAAACCATACAGTATGGTATCTACTCTTTTGTGTATGGCTTCTTTTGTTCAACATTATGGCTTTGAGATGTATCCTCTCTAATTTGACCCATGGGTTATTCAGAAATGTATTGCTTAATTGTAACAAATATGGAAGCTTTCTACTTTTCTTTCTGTTACTGATTTTAGCTTAATCCCACTGAAGTCAGCAAACATTCTTGGTATTATTTCAACCCTTTGAAATGTGTTAAGACTTGCTTTATGGTCTGGCAAATTTTCTGTTTTGGTAAATGTTCCATTACACTGAAAAAGAATATGTATCAGAATGTGTACTCTGAAATGTTGAGTACATTTTTCTATAAATGTCAATTAGATCAAGTTTGTTAATCATGGTGTTCAACCCTTCTACATTTTAATGCTTTTTTGTTTCCCTGTCCTGTCAATTACTGAGAGAAATGTGTCACAGTGTCCTACTATCACCATGGATTTGTTTAGTTCTATCTCTTTTTCTTTACAGCTGTTGAAGTTTTCTTCTAAGGTACAGTTAGATGGAGTTAGGTTTATTATAGCCTATTGTTAAAATAAGATTTTATCACTCTAAAATATGTCTGCTTATGTCTAGTACTATTTCCTTTTTTACCATTTTAAATTTATTTTTAATTTTTCAATTACAGTACTTTCAGTATTATTTCGTATTTGTTTCAGGTGCCCAGCATAGTGGTTGCATCAGGTACTTTACAGAGTCGTCCCCCTGATATTGACAGCACCCATGTGGCACCATACATAGTAATGACAATATTATTGACTATATTCCCTATGCTGTACCTTACATTTCTGCGACTGTTTTGTAACGATCAATCAGTCTAGTGCTGTTTCTTCTCTGAAAGCCCACTTTGTTTAATATCATTATAGCTATACAATTTCTTTTGCTTGGTATTTCTGTGATACAGATTTTTTTTCTATCCTTTCTTTATAATCTTTATGTCTCTTCATATATAAGGATATGTACTCACATATTATATATATGTATGTATCTATCAAATCATAGTCATATTATGGCAGCCAAAGTTTAAAGATGAGGAACAAGCGAGGTCAGGAAAGAGACATAGGAATAACCAGAGAAGTAGGAGGAGAATAAGGCCAGTAACGAAGTAGCAAAGTGAAAAAAGAAGAATTTCGAGCAGGATGGAAAATTCAGCTTGCTCTGTTACTATGTGTGCAGAAGTTCATGTCAAGTGGAGACACAAAGGCAAATAGGGATTATGAAAGATCATTAGATTTGGTAGCTATATATTCATTAAAGATTTTTGAGTTATTTTATAATACAGCAAAGCAGGTTTAAAAAGATAATTAGTAACAATAAAATATAAGGAGCAGATATGTCATTCTCACTCATAAATTAGATATATTATTTATTAAATTCAGCGGTGGAGAGAGTAGTACTTGGAAAACACTCTTCAAAATTTAGGTTTCATATAAGCATGCCTTTTGACCTTTCCAGTAAGCAGTTTAGGCATCCACCCGCCCTTTCCAGCAGACGCTTTGGTATCTCCTTCCGGAAGCCTTGCCTTTTCCTTTAATTATACAGAGATATCAAAGACTTATACAATCAAATGCAGGGTGAACACTATCTACTGACCTATGGGGTCAGAGCTGGCATCTGAGTCCTGGACAGCGTGATCCTCAGAGTTGGCTCGGTGGTGGATGGTACTTTGCTGGTCCATTTCTGTTTCCTTGTCTTCCTCTGCCCCCAAAGATACAACAGTATCTCTTCGACTTCAAAGCTTCAGAACACAAACTATATGGTTAAAGAAATTATGATTCAGGCAACCACAGGAATTGTTTGCATCTGCAAAGAAAAAAGAAAAAAAGAATGAGCAAGCTGAGCACACAGAAAGACCTCCAAGACATTTGGTGCTGAAATAATGTAAGGTGCAGGCCAGTGGGTATAGAATACCACGCTTTCCCTGGATGGGGTGACTACTTGCCTGGATTTCCAAAGGAAGTCACCCTCCATGACCTCACATGCCTCTTCCTCCCTGTCTGAGGGTGAGTCACTAAGTGATTCTAAGATGCACACATTCCCACATCTCAAGTTGATGTTCTCATACCTCTTTTGGTAGAGAAGAGAGAAACATAAATTACCTCTTTTAATTTATTCTTCTGAGCTTGCTACGTGGCTGCATTGCGCAATTCTTTTGAAAGTTAGGTTAGCCTGTGCCTACTTGAATGTGGGTGAGAAGTATGGAATGCATATAAAATGCTGAAAGAATAATTATGTAGGTTCTTGGAAGAAGTCAGGGGAGTTAGTTTTGGAGAGAAGAGGGAGATTCCTCCTTATTCAAAACAGAAAGCAAAGAGGATTCACTTAAACTAAATATTTAAAGTACATAGTGGGGGTGGGGGGATACATAAGAAGTTCACAATTGATGGTCTTATTCTTCTTAACAGAAGAAGATCCCTTCCAAAGCATTTGACTGTGGTTCCATCCTGACAGTAACATAGAAAAAGAATAAGTGATGGGCATAAGTCTAGACAGTAACTTTATTACCACACACAAAAATTAGAACTCATTCTCAAATTTAAAAAAAAAGTTTTTATTATGGAAAATTTTCAAAAAAACAAAAATAGAGTAGAATTATCAACCTTCATTAATCTATCACTTAGCTTCGACAATTATGAACACAAAGCCAACCTTGTTTTATCTATACCTTACTCACTTTTTTGGGTTATTTTGTAGTGAATTCCAGGCATCATATTATTTTATCTGTAAATTGGCATGGAATAAAGAAAAAAATTTAAAGCATAAGGGGATACAAATTATTTATACTATACTATAGCCACAAATTAAAAAATCTGGATTCAACACATGCTTTCTATCAAAATACAAATGATCAAAAATTGACCCAATAAAATAATAGAAAAATCAAATAAGGCAATTGCCATGGAAGACATAGAAAAGATGACTAAATACTTGTCATGAAAATTTTCACCACCATCAGTTGGTTTTACCACTGGATGTTATCTATGAAGTTAAAAAAAATAAAAACCACGTATTTCCAGTGTTACTTAAACTCCTCCGGGTCATAGAAAAAGTTGGAAATTTCCCTAATAAATTTAATGTCAAGACATTTATGACAAATACTAGAAATACAGGATATAAACATAGAAAAACAAGTGATAAAAAATTTTGCTGATGATGTCATGGTGGAAAATTGTGACCCACCCCACCCTTCTTTTGACATTGTTGCTGTTAAGTGCTGACTCTGACTAATATGTGGCTTATAGATGAACAGTATGTTTACATAAGAATCCTAGGAGCTAGTTTCAAAATATACAGACCCTAGCCTTCAAGCATCCCAGCTCCGGATTTGCTGACCTTCATCCATGGAGCCAGGAAGACTAAACTGGGAGGAGGCATGCTGGGCCATCACTTGCCCTATCGGAATGGACTGTGCTCATCAGCACGTAGAGAACTTTGCCACCCCCTCCCTTGACCTCTTTGTTCTGTTTCCCTCTCCTCCCTTATAAAAACCTCTGTCTCCACTGAGAGGTCGAGATGGGCTTTGAGACATGAGTCCTCCATCTTCCAGGGAGATGGGTTTTGAGACATGAGCGCCCCATCTTTCAGGTAGCCGGCATCTGCAAACAAACCACTTTCCTTTACATCCATGCCTGCCTCTCGAGCACTGGATTTCCTAGAGGCCGGCAGCTGGCCTTGCGTTCAGTTACAATGATTAAAAAAACCAAGGTTTTATATTTAAAACTTTAGAATACAAAAATGTGAGAAGGTGTATGGTTGCAGTATAAACATGCAAAAATCCACAGGTCTTCTCTTTTAGCAGTATGCACCTAGAAGTGGAAGATAAAAAATATCCCATTAACACATTGTCAAATATTAAACTATTTATATTAAGTTTAACAAGAAAAGTACAGGATAAAGACAACAATGAAATCTTCTTGATTTATGAAGGACATAAAAGATCCAAATAAGTGGAAAGATATGCCATATTCTTGGATAAAAAGACAGTATCATGAGCAAAACAAATTGACAATTAGAAAACTACTATTTAATAGAAAAAAGGGCAAAGAATATGAAGATAAAATTCTTAGGTAAGTTGAGACATCAAGATACATACTCAAAATACCCTGTTTGCTAGTAAGGAAAATGCAAAGTGACAATGAGAGATCACTTCACATCCAGTGCAGTGACAAATATGAGAAAGAAAAATAAAGTCTGTTACCTGGAATATAGAGAAATGGGTGCTCTCCAGAAATGCTGATAGATGTCTGAATTGTTATAGCATATTGGGCAATATATCTGGCAGAAATCTTAAAATTATAAACACATATACTCTTCATTTCCTCAATTCTACTCCTGGGCATCTAGCCCATAGAAATAAATGAAATGAAAAGATCAGTACATATGATAATAGGAACATAATATTTATTTGTTGCAAAGTTGCTTGAAATGGCAAAGAACTGAAAGAAGAGAGGGTGCCCAGAAACAGGGAAGTGTGGAAGTCTCGGTTTATGAAGCGTGTATGATATCCTGCGTTTGTAAGATCTGTAATGTGTGTACTTTGAATTGCATATAATGATGTTATCACAGAGAAAAATAAAAGATACTTACTAGGTTGTTAAAAAGGGAGACCTCGGTGGAGGAAGAGGAGACTCTATGGGTATAAAAGGGAGGAAAAGAGAGAACTATGAAAAGAAACACTATGTTAAAAACCTCACCCAGTATGTAAATTCCTTATTTACGCATTTATCTAAAAATATATTACATGTGTCAACATAAGAAATGCCCAAACCTGTAGAGCAATTTTATAAGAGTTTATTTGAGCCAACCTGACAACACAGGCTCAAATAGGAACTAGATCTCCAGTGTTTTGGAAGATAACAGTTTTGCAGGGTTTTATTTTTATTTATTTATCGTATTTTTTTATGCATGTGAAATTAAGTAGGGAAGGTAAGGAAGATTGCATGTAGGTAGGAGAGAGCAAGGAAGGGACCAGATTACAGGAGCGCCAACAAGATTAGGAGCTCTCTTGAAGGTGGTTAGGTTTATTTCAAAGGTGTGTTAACCTAGATGCAGAAGAGCAACGGACAGGGCTTGCTTAAGGCAAAGGTAAACCTTTTACTAAAAAAGGTATATTCCAGGGGCCTGACTACCCACCAAGACTATTCCCAGTTAGGAATTTTTGATCAGGTTGTACTGTGAGGTTACTTCCCATAGAACGCCTTTTTCTGTCCACACCTACACACAACGTTTAAAGTTAAAAACTTAAGTTTCCTACTTTTAAGTTCTTTGGAGTCTAGTACTCAGATTACAATATGAAGTGGAAATTGAACACCGTAAGTAAATGTGTTCACTAGTTTCAATTTACAAATCACTCTCCCGTTTGATCATCAAAAATTCTCATTAATAATTATTTTTGAGAGCATGTCCATTCCAAGTACGCTTGGTTTGCCTTGCATATTTCCTTCTCTGGGGTTTTCATGCAGAGAATACGAACAGAGTTCCCCAATCAAATGAATAATGATTAATTTTCCTTAACGAAATATTAGGGCAGGGATAGAAGGCTGTCCAATGACTGGCTTTTTGGTTGAAGAAACTGTGGTTTAAGCTTAAGGATAACGTGAGGAGTTCTTCCTCCTGTGCTGAATCCAAATCTGCGAACACAAGGCGCTCAGGAAGGCGCTCAGGGAGGAGAGGGCGAAGGCTGTGCGGGCGGAGAGCGGAGCGCGGGGCCCGGGGGAGCGCGCCCGCGGGTCGGGCTGGCAACTGCTTCCGGAGAGTGGAAGGAGGGCGAATGCCGCCTCCTCCCAGACTGCGGAGAAACCACAGCCCTGGTTTGCTCACCACTTGAAACAGGAAGCAGCAGTCGGAGAAACAGGCCGCGCTGTGCTTAACGGTGCGAAGAGAAGGAGGATGTGTCTCCACCAGTTAAAGGGGCGCCATGAATGTCGAGCTTGGGAAAATCAGCTTAGTTATTCGTCCTCTCTCCTGAGGGAGCAAATACCAGGATCAGCGAGAGAAGCCAGAGAGTTTGATCTTAGCCCTCCGCCAAGGGAGGGTGAAGGAGGGGAGCTCCTTCCCTGCAGGCCACCTGTAGCTTGAAAAGTTGTTGCTGCCACTGTCAATATCATTGCACCCCTCATTTCGTAAGAATGACAACTGTTACATTTTCAAAGTGCCCACAGGTAAAAAGGAAAGTGCATTTTCCAAAAATGCTTGATTTTGATTATGCCAAGCAAATGAGTAAGAAACTCGAAGAACCATGCTGGGATACTGCCAACAGCCTTAAATTGAAAGTTGTATTTGATTATCCTGTGGACGTAAGACTGTTCTTACATTCCTGCTGGAATGTAAAAGTTTGTCATTGTTACTGTCTAAATCGTGTAATTAGAAAAGATGGTCATGCTGTGCTAATAGTTTGCATTAACAAATTGGAACTATTTTAAAAGTCGCTTGAGTTGTTTGCTTGGAAATCGTATTCAAACAGCTCGAGGGATTGATTCTTGAAATCCTCAAAGTTTTCCAAGTTGTGCAGGAACTTGTGTGAGGACACAGATCGGTGAATATGTGCGTTTACATCTGAGCTCATTTAAGATGACTTTCATGTTACTGTTTCCCTGAGTGTTGACATGCAAATACACCTGTAAATATTTGCCTCGTACTTACTATGCTCCTAGGACAGTTCTCATGTCTGGATATCAACAAATTAATAAGTCTCTGTAATTGATACTGCTAATGGCTAAGTATGTGGAACAACACAACCTACTTGTCCCAATTGTGGAAGAAAACAGTAGGACTGGTTGACAATATCTGGGGCTCAGTACATACCTAGTATTGTTATGGCACTCAAGTCACCAACCTGGTAATGCCAATGTTTCTCCTGCATCTGTCCCTTCTGTTCTGTACTAACTGCCAGTATCTAGGTCAGATTTTCACCCTCCCTTGCTTGGCCTATTGCAGCAGGCTACACATTTGTTTTGAATCCCCAGTTTTGTCTCCCTTGCCATCCCACTGTTTTTTAATCCATCTATGTGATGCTGTCGCTTCTTCAGCGTAACTCCTTAATGGTGCAGAGCACAGCTACACTCAAAGATATTTATAGCCTCAGCATGTGAGTCTCTAAGGACTATGCAATACAGTCACAGTAGGGACTAGAGGTTTTCTATTCCCTCACTTTCTAAATCCTTTAGAGTCCAGTTGTTTATGTCTTATTTATCAGACTTGCATCTCCAGGGGGCAGCAAGTTGCCCGGCACCTAAGGGCAGGCCCACCTAAATGCCATCTTCCTGATCTGACTCTCCCTGACACACTTCTCAGAGGTTCTGTTAAGAGTTGGCTTTGCTTTCTATTTCATATTTTGAGAGACTAAAAAAAAAATGTTGAAGATTGATGGGTTGGGTCAAATTGTTCCCTACGTATTGGAATATGCCACAAATTAATTTTATTTTGAGGTACAGATTATTTAATTCCCCTATAGTGTTTGATTGCAAACACTATATGTAATCATAAATGTTTCTATTTAGGTGATACTAAATTTCTTCAAAAACAGCACCTGTAATATTTTCACTAGCTTTTTTCATAATCACGCCATAATGATGATAAGGGTAATTTTTTCACCAATAGTTAGAATTAGTTTGAAAATAAGCTTAAATTTAAGAAAGCTTTATTTTTTGCTAAAAATGCTTTTTGCTTAATCAGCTGATTTTTTAAGACATGTTGGGCCCTGGGTTTCTGGATATAATGTATAATTAACATAAACTTGAGTAACTTTTTTTGTTTTGTGTTGTTTTTAATGATCCAAAATTAAGTTGTTTTTAGTTACAGGATTTCTGTAAATACAAACTTATGTCAGAAGAGGCCTTTTATTTACTTTTTGATTTAACTCAGCATGTTTATTTAATCTGCAGTGATTCAGTTTACTGACTGCTTTAGAAACTCGGGTTGAGAGTTCTCATGACGCTGAATAAGGCAAAGACTTTGATCTGAACAGTTCGGCTCCGGAGCGGTTTTTGCCCCCTGCAAATTTGCCATTGGAATCTCTCTTTCTTTTCTGTTAGGGAAGTACAATTGCTTGACTATAAGGCCACTCTCACTTAGTTGAGATTTTCCCTACTTGCAAAATTAGGGGTTTAAAATATTTATTTATTTATTTAAAATTCTGGGATGCCTCGTGGTGCTTTCAAATGGGAAAGGGAGAGTCATTCCAGGCACTGAGAAAAATCTGTGTTTCTGATTTTGTCCGCCTCCTGGACCTTCTGGAGAAGATACAAAAGAAGATGTTGGTATTAATCTGTTAGGGACATTACAAAATAACCAGTGTATGAGTAATTGAGTCTAATTTCTCAGGGTCCCTAATGAGAGAAGCATGGCCAGGGTGCATTCCCTTGACAGGCAGGATTGCCTCGTGGAGTCTGCCCCTCACCCATTAGCCTCCCTGCCTCAGTCATCGCAGGTGCTCCCTTTCTCACGTTAACGTTTCTTAATCATAACCAAAGGATGGCTTCTGTCCATCCTTTCGTTTGGTTGGTCACCTCTAATTTTTTTAATCACCCCCCAGGTGACTTATCTCAATTTGCACCCACAGCTGCCATTTATGCTCTTGTATCATCTGAATTCCTCGCTGCTGCATGAACCCGTCCCTAAGGTTAATCTAGCTTGTCATTAGGTACTCGGATCATATCTGCTGTGCAAGGACTACTTTCCCTTGGTCCTTCAAGATATGATTTCTTGGAATCATGGCTTTTAAACTTGTTCTTTGGTGTGGGGGGTGGAGCATGCATGGGGCCATTCTACAACCTTGATGCTTTCTGATGTGAATGAATGGTTAGCATTTGAAATAACTAAGATCCCTTTAGATGCTGACACTTTCAACAGAGACAATGATGACCTGAGAGTTTTATGACCTACTTTCACAAAAATTGGATGTTTTATAAGCTTAAACCCAAATTACCATTTAGTATTTTAAAAATGGAAGAATCAAGTGTCCCAGAACTTCAGTATTGGGAGGGACCAGAAGGTACTGTATCCCTTCTGTGTACAAATGTCTTCTCCTTGAATATCCCTCAAGATGGGAAACTCACTCCCTCCTGAGGCAGCTTGTTACCTTTGGACATGTCTAACAGAAATGCCTTCTTCCTAGTCAACTGATAATTTTCTTCCTGAGATTCTTATCCTTTGGCTCTGGTTCTGCTCCCGTGGCCACCATATCCAAATGTCTGTAGAAAGCATTGTATTTTCCTCAGTCATCATCGTCTTCTCCTTCTACTTCCTCTTTGAGTCACACTCTCAGTTCTTTCAACTTTTCTTCCTCTAACATCACCTCAAGTCCTCTCTAGTCCTCTCGAGTTCTCTCATTTTTTGGCTAACCAATTCTTCTTTGACTCTGTCTCTGATTCTACTAAAATGTGTTGTCTAGACCCAAAGATGAGGTCTTATCACTTTCTTCTTTCTTGTTTTGATATTGTAATCTAAAAATAAATTTCCCTCTGAGTGTGTGTGAACATATCATACTATTAGTTCATACTGAACTTGTGACATAAAATCTTGAATTTTTAAATAGATACTGCTTAGTCACTTTCTGCTCCATTTTATATTTATATGTTCAGGACTGGTCATCAATGTATTATGTTCATCCACTTTGTAATTTACCTTCTTAGAGAGCACCATTATTTAAATAGCTTGAATTTTAAATTTGTCACCAAATATATTCATTGTCTATTTTTACTTCATGTTACCTCTGCATTTTGTGACTAGATCTTCTATAGCTTTATTAAAGCCAATGACGGAAATGGTTCAACAGGACACAAAGGAGACCCCTGTGAATTTCTACTAGACATTTCTCTTTAGATCTATGCCCTTCTTTTTTCTTTTTTTAAATTCTCAACTGAGGATATGTTTATTGATTTTGGGGTGGGGGAGAGAGAGAGACATCAATATGAGGGAGAAACATGTATTGGTTGCCTCCTGTATGTACCCCAACTGGGGACTGAACTTGAAACCTAGATATGTGCCCTGACTGGGGATCAAGCCCACAGTCTTTTGGTGCATAGGATGACCCTCCAACCAACTGAGCCACCCAGCCAGGGTTGTGCGCATCTTGTAATCTGAACCATTCATTGTCTAGTCACTTACAAATCAGCCCAACTTTTTCCATCTTTACCTAAAGAATAGTATGAAACATCTCAACCAAACTCCTGCTGAAAAATCCATGGACTACATTCTTTATGGGTGAAAAAAATAAAGATAATTCTTTTTAACTACTTTTTAGTAAACCTATGATAGATTTCAGTTATCACTTCTTCCCTGTTCATTGTATATATACTATTTTTTAATAATCTGTCCTGGAACCCAAAGCTACCATTTCTAAATTATCTCCCCTTTTAGAAATACTAGAATCAATTCCCCACATCTAACTTTTCTGCCTCTTTCTGTGGTTTATGATTATTAAATTATTATCATATCTCATTTTCAAACTCTTAGTTACCCTAGCTGGGCTGTTCCTGCTGAGAAAGTAAATTAATTTGGGATCATCAGGTAATTGTACAGGTTCCTCTAGGATAGGGGCTGTATCCTCTAGGGCCTATCCAGGTGTTAGCACAACGTATCTTTTGACATATTGAAAAAACGAGTCTTTCCTAACCTTGACATGCAAAAGTTGATTCAGTGTTTTTCAGTCAGAAGATAATTTCCTGGTCAAATTGGCTGTAAATAACAGAAAGCACAGAATCACAGCACCTTCAACAAAACAGAGGTAAAAGCAGTCCCTAGTGAGTAGGGATCTAGCTCCTTCTCTCTTTCTGCTCTGTCATTTTGATACTCAGCTTTCAACCTCAAGGTCCAACATGTTTCTGAAGCTCCCTCTAGCCATCACCTGCCTCTTCCAGGTAGCTACAAGTGGAAGGGGCAAGGTGACTCACTGCTGAGCCAGTTTTCTCTAAACAGCCTGCTAGACCTTTGTCACATGGGCAGACTTAGCTCTAAGGGGGGCTGGAAGTAAAGTCTTTAATTGGGTACACAACAAATCAAATGTATTCATCGTCTATTTTTACTTCATGTTACCTCTACATTTTCATTTCTATTACTGATTTCTATTACTTACAGGGGTGTCCAATCTGCAGCCCATGGGCTGCATGTGGCCCAGGATGGCTATGAATGTGGGCCAACATAAAATCATAAATTTACTTAAAACATTATGAGATTTTTTGTGTGATTACATGTCACAATGTATTTAATGTGTGGTTCAAGACAGCTCTTCTTCCAGTGTGGTCCAGAGATACCAAAAGGTGGGAGACCTCAATTAGAAGATGCTAACCGCCTTGCTGAAACTCCAAGAGAAAACAGGCTACATAAAAATTCAGAAGTTCTTTCTTCATGTCCTTCAAACACATATTTGTCTTAGGAAGTAAGCCTCGTATTTTTGACCACCTCTTTACCTTAGATATCAATCATAAGCCCATTTTATTGACCACAAAAGTATATAAACATTTTGCATCTTGAAACCGAGCCTTCTAACCATGCTCTTCTGTTTGTTTGCATTACCATTCCTGTCTACCCACCCCGGACTCTCCAGTTTCCTCCTCACTTTAGTCCCCGGAGAGATTTGCAGTTACTCAGTCAGAGCGGAGCATATTTTTGTTGGCTCCCCCACCATGTTGAGTCACATTCACTTCCAGATACTGAGGTCATAGAGTTGTGAACCTTTTTCCTCTTCATTTTTGAAAAGCGTCTTTCGTAAGTTTGCACGAGGATGTATCCAGCCGGGAAGCATTTGTCTTTTCCTCGCGTGGTTACTTGCCCCATTTGCAGTCATCGTGGTTCAGGCAGAGCTTCTGCCTCCTTCAGCAAAGGCTGGGCATGTGACCCTGGTCTGGTTAGTGTGTTGTTTTGCCCTGTTCATAGCGATTGCTTCAGGGGCGAGTTAGTGACCCAACTGATGTCTCTTACTGGAACCACTGCGAGGGGCTCTGCATCTCCCGAGTTGGCTAGGGACCATCTCTGGCCCCACGCAGAGAGAGTGCCTGTTGGAGAATGAAGCCAACAAAGACGAGAGCAAACAGAGAGAGGAAGTGAGCTTTCTGGGGACAGACCTATCCTGCTTACTCTAGTACCACTCTTCAACTTTCGTGTTGTGGAAGCCAGTAAACATCCTTTTTTCCTTTCAGGTAATTTAGGTTGAATTAATGCAACATGTACCTAAAGGAGTCCTCATCAATTCAGTTTGGTAACTTCCGGGTTCTTGTTCATTCATCTAGCCAACCATTTTTTTTTATTTGTTAAAATGTGCCAGTTTTATTTGATACAAATCACCCTACATATGCTAGTTGTATGATGTAAAGTGGGTGTAAAATAATTATACAGTAAAACGTCTACCCCACCAGTGTTTGTTTAATAGTGCTACTGAGAAATCATCAGGTTCTGTGTTTATATGAAATCAAGAGATCAGTTTCAACAAGAATCCAATATCCCCAGTTTCTCTGCTGACTCTTCTCTCGGTGCATAAAAAACATGGAGGTGACTGGCCCGAAACATGGCTGCGTACCAGAGGGAAAATTTGAGCGAGGTGCAAATAGATGCACTTCAGACAATGATAGGAGCAGGCATCTTTCAGACTGTTTGAAAAGAAATGAAAACTTCTTTAGAAATCAATTAATCATGCCTCTGTTCTACAGAACTTGAACTTTGAGCAAGTATGGAAAGCACCCAGGAATCCTCCAAGATTAATGAGGTCCCCGATATAATTAAGTAAGCATTTCAATCTAAAATGTCAAGGGACACAGGAGAAGGGAAGCAAAGCTAATATTTGTTGAGGGTCAACTATGCACTAGGCATGGCTCAGGTTCCTTTCATGCAGAACTTGATATTAAAAAGAAAGAAGGCAGATGCATCTTCCAAGGAAAATGGGAATTTAGTGCCTGGTACATAGGCAATATTCAATAAATAATAGCAGCGACGGTAATGGTGAGGGTGAGGGTGAGGATGATGATACGCGCTTGGGTATGGCAGAGCGTCCCGAAGCACTGAGGCTGGGGTTCTGGTGCCCGGAATTACAGACCACGCCCACAGAGGCTCCTGTGTTCCTAATTGAGCAAAATGAAAAACCTTATTATTGTCCTCTGGGGTAAATATTAAAATGTAGATTCCTTTCTATGCAGCAGAAAGGAAGAAGGAGCTCCTACCCTTCACAACAGCAAGGACGGAACTGGAGAGCATTATGCTAAGTGAAATAAGCCAGGCGGTGAAAGACAGATACTGTATGATCTCACCTATAAGTAGAACCTAATCAATAAAAGAAACAAGCAAAATATAACCAGTGACATAGAAATAAAGAACAAACTGACAGTAACCAGAGGAGAGGGAGGAGGAGGAAATTGGGAAAAAGAAGGGGAGGGGTCATCAAGGAACATGCATAAAAAAGACTCATGGACAAAGCCAAAGGGGGGAAGAATTGAGGGAGGGAGGTGTTAGTGGGCGGGGCAGGGGAAAGTGGTGGCAGGAAAATGGAGACAACCGTGCTTGAATAACAGTAAAAAATAAATAATTACTTAATTAAAAAGAAAAGAAAAGAAAGATGAAAAAAATCAATAAAATGTAGATTCCTAAGTCCACGGCACTAGTGAATCAGAAGCATTAAGGAAGAACCCCAGTCAGCTGTAGGTTTAGCAAGCCCCCTAAAAGGCCTTTGACGCTCATAAATATGAGCATCTGGCCCTCAGGGGTGACGCGGGAGGGGGGAATAATAATATGAATAACAACTATTACTAGTTAGTTGGTCTTTCACTAACTCTTACATTTGAAAATCTTGCAAATTAATTTAACATTTCCAGAAAATAATTTCAGGGTAGTTTCAGTGACATTTTCTGTAATGAAGGCACAATCTCTATTCAACAACTATTACTAAGGGGCAAACATATTTTATTTAATTTTTAAATTTTTTCAACTATGCTTGGCATACAATATTTTATTACTCTCAAGCATACAGCATAGTAATTAGACATTTATATAACTTATGAAGTTATCACCCCATGAAGTCTATTACCTCTCTGACTCAATGCGTTATTACTTTATTTTTAATGTATGCCAAAGCTTCAGTTAAAGATGATTTATTCCAATCTTTCTTTCTTTCTTTTTCTTCCTTCTCTTTCTTTCTTTCCTTCCTTCCCCTTCCTCTCCCCTCCCCTTTCTTTCTATTTTCCTGCCATTTTCTTCCCCTATCCCTTTTCTCTCTCTTTCCCTTCCCTTCCCTTCCTTCTATTGGGTCCTTCCTTTCCTTGTATTTTTTCCTTATAATGTATTGCTTCAGTGCAATCAGCAGAGGGCACTATTCTGCAGCAAGTCTGGTATTAAAGCATCGGAATGATAACGTGCTTGATAGTATTTAAAAAGTTAGATTAAAACAAGCTCATAAATGTTGTTACGTTCATGAATGCTTACAACATTTTAATTATGGTGATTTACACAAACCTGTCATGATCACATAGCTCATAAAACAAACTCTGTTTTAATAGCTGTGTTTAACAGTGTAACCTTTTCTTTATGAGAATTTAATTCTCTCTTTTCAACCTCTAAACTCCTGAATACTGTACTCTTATTTGACAAACTCTATACAAGCCAGTGGCCAGCGGAGCTGTGGCTTCTCCTGAAAACACTGTTTTATCGGTCTGTTCTACTGTGTGATTGTTTAGTTTAATTTGATAAACATGTCAATTTTCCCAGGATAATTAGTTGGGTAAACAGAATCTTCAAAAAGAAATGGAGCCAATTAGACTCTTATTTATCAGAGACTTAAACACACACACACACACACACACACACACACACACACACACAGTGGTCATAGATGGACAGACTTTTCCTTAGAGATTTGATCCCAAATTAGAGTTCCTGGAATTTACAAGGGACCAAGAAGGCAGTTTTCCTAAATATAGTGAAGTCTCAATTATCCAGAGAAGAGAGTAGATAGATGAGACAAACTCCCAACATGCTTATGCTTCTGAATCCACACTGGGGTTGGAAATGCAGAGGGATCTGCTTTTAGTAAGGACCTAACTGTATTCTGGCCTAATTACAAGCACTTTTAAACAGGTTGGGTGACTGGGATAGACTGCTCTGGGGCCATGGGTAATTTTCATGGAGCTAGCTCAAAGCCGACAGGCATCTCACATTTGTTTATGCTGTGAATATGTCACTCTGCATGTTGGGGGTTACTCATGTTATACAGATAAGAGTCCCATAGTTGTTTGTTCTGACAGTAACTGTCCCTGAATATATTGGGCACTCTTTTTTAGAATTTAAAGAGATGTTTTGAGGAGTAAATAACATCGTATCATTTTATCCTATTTCTCATTTTTTGGTCCTTGAAAATAGACTAATATTTGGAGTGTAATATCTGACCTGACTTCTCTAATTCGATTTTATCTCATGTTTTCTGCTACTTCTCTATGAAGACTGTTGGATCCTTAATTAAATGATAATTCATGTTGCTATGATTCAAGATCTGGTCCTGTTAGTACAGAATCAAGGAACATGTTTGTTTCTCCTAGAAAATCTTTACAACATAATCCAATGAATAAAATATGTACTCATATTTTTTCTTCATCACTTCTTACCACCTCTTTTATGATTTCCTAGTTATTATTCTCTTTGAATTCTGGAACACTGCTCAAAATTAAAACAATCTTCAGAATTAATAAAATATGTTTCTAAGTTTAAGGATTTCCCTCCCCATGATTATTCCCACTTCCTCATACTTTAAGCTTGCCTATGCTCTCTATATTTCTTGATTCTTACAATAGGTTTCATTTGAGATGGTAATAACCTATGTTGCAGGAAAAAAGCTCTTTCAGGCCACCATAATAGCATCTGTGTTTCTACACCTTTCTCTCGGGGTTTCTTTACCCCGTTCCCAGGCCTGTCTGGATTTCTATGTGGTTTTTTCTTTTGCTTGTCTCAAAGCCTCAGTATAATGACAAAGTTCTTTCTGCCTATTTGTCATAATATCTGTTAGGGTCGACAGCCTCAAAACTCTTCATTTCCTGGGTGCTATAGCAATGGGCTTGACACAGCAACTTATTTCTTGTGACACTAATTCAGCACACAGGACATTAAATTGTCATTTGACAGGTAGGACTTAATGAGTGGGTGAGATACAAAACCCATGTTTCCATTTAGGGAGGGGACTTCAGAGAGAAAATCTAGAGGCATGATCTAGGTTACATATAACAAAGTGTCACGTGAGATTTGTTGTAGATTGTTGCCTGAGAGCCCTGCTGCCGGAGATGGGTCGTGTGTGCCGGCGATGACAGGCACCAAAATGAGGGGCTGCCCCTCTCCAGGCAGTTTTCTGCGAGTGGGAGCCTGCTAGAGACCCACGCTCAAGAGTGCAGCCCTCAGTAAGTGGTATTTTTACCAGGCTTTTAAAAAATTACTTTTCTTGCTTTTCTTTTAAAAATGAGAGTAGTTTAAATAGAAATTGGACAACAGGAATGTAATAATAAATACAAGTCACCCTGAATAACAAAACCAAACAAAACACAAAACCCTTTAAAAAAACATTGAAAAGTTTAGGTGTTTTTAAAATGTTCGCCCCAATCCTACCACCTTGAAATAACCAGCATTAATATTATTTCAGACATTTCTCTATGTAATGTCTATGTACACATATATTTATATATAAATATATACACACACACATGCACTCACATATTTGGGTGAGTAGCTGGATGGAAATATAAAAATGTGAGCGTACTATAATGCTTTTTAAAATTAACAAGTTTACATTCAATGTTACAACTTTCTTTCTTTCTTTCTTTTTCTCTTTCTTTCTATTATTCTATTACAGTTGTCCCAATTTTTCCCCCTTTGCTCTCCTCCACCCAGTCCACTCCCCCTCCCACAGTCAATCCCCACACCATCGTCCATGTCCATGGGTCATTCACATGTGTTCTTTGACTAGTCCCTACCCCTTGTTCCCACCATTGTCCCCCTCCCCTGGGCACTGTCAGTCTATTCTATATCACAAAATAATTTTTTAAATGAAGTAAAACTGAAGAAAATGCTGTACTTCAGATAAAAACTATCTTTACCATAAAAGGCACTAAGGTCTAAAGAATCTCCAGGATATTAAAAAAATACATTTTAAGAAATCTATCGAAGAAACTGAAATAAGGTTGGCATTTTATTCTGAACTCTGGGCTGGATTAATCGATCTTAACGTTTTTCATTTATCTCATGCTCTTGGAATTCTTAACTAGATATGGATCCATTCGAGCCTGTCCATTTGCAAGAGTAATGCTAGTTGCATCACCTAGAAAAAGGAGGACATCCTCTGAACCTCGTGAACAAGTGTCTAGGTGAGCGTAACACTTTAGAACATGTTGGATAGGAGTGAACAGCCCTGCTCTCAGTTCCCTTGAAGAGTTATAGCCACTCAACAAGGGCTGGAATGAATTAAAACCAGAGAGGGGTGATATCC
Source organism: Mormoops blainvillei (assembly GCA_004026545.1). NCBI lineage: Eukaryota > Metazoa > Chordata > Mammalia > Chiroptera > Mormoopidae > Mormoops > Mormoops blainvillei. The sequence goes on along the minus strand of PVJD01004038.1, from coordinate 27,918 downwards.
AGGGTTATCTCCTCTACCCCCATGACTCGAATTTGAATTTTATGACTTTCTCTTATCTGTGTCTAAGAAGGACCTAAAATGTGATTGGTCCACACAGAACAATAATAATAGAGACACCTATTGACATTTCATCGGATGTTTAAATATCAACAAAGGAGAATATGGTTTCATCATTTAACCTTGTTCCCCTCTGCACAGACCCTCTAAGAGGGGTAAACAATTCCCAGCAGGGAGAAGGCGGGGGCAGCATCAGGCTGAGATGTTATCCAGGTAGTCCCTGAAGTCTTGCAGGCAACCGCCTCCCAGACAATCCCTCAGCACAGAATCTACCATCGCGGAAGTACACAGTTGCTCTCTGGCCTTCGCAACTAGCTTCAAAAGCAGAGACCGCCAGCCATGGGATGCAGCGCCTTGTATTCTCCCATGCTCGCTTGAGATGGCAAATATTACTGGCTTAGCACTGTGCAGTCAGGATTTTTTTCTGAGGAACAGAAGATTCTTATCACAACAGCTGCAAAATCCTATGAGAAATCACAACTTTGGTGTTTTGATTTTTCAAGTAAGACTATGGGATTCTCCCTTTCAAAAAAAATAAAACACCTCTCTTTTTAGCAAAAGGCTTATGAGAGCAACCTTGGAAGACTAACTTACAACTCCAACAGCAACATTACTAAGTTTATCAAATTCACGGCTTAACTAACAGTGAAATTGAGCTGGGAACAAATGTCACAGGTGGAAAGACCAACAGCGTGGTCTCTGGGAGCAGACTGCCCACATGATATTATGTGGATAATTGCATCATAATGACGTGGTGCTGTTCCTGAACAATGCACACACTGTCTCTTCAAAATGAGAAAGTACCGCCAAACAGTTTCTAGTGTTGCGATCACAAGTTCCCTGAACATTTATGGAAATCGTGGGCACATTAGATGTTATAACTTTATCCAGAGAGTTAGATCCATCTGCTGCTAAATGGAAAACAATCTCGGCAGAAGAGAAAATAGAGATGGAACAACATACCTCATTCCACTTCTGTGATGGTCTGTCTCACCTGCATCCTCCTTTGCACTTGCATAACTGGGGAGACTGATGCTGAAATCTGGACAAAATCAAAATCTCTGTTCGACTTTACAGTCATTTAATGAATATTTATTCAGGGACCAGATGGAAAGACAACCATCCCGAAGATAGAAATAAATTATCTCAACCATTCAAGGGATAATAGAAGAGCTATTAGTACTAATTCCCCCCCCCCCCCCTATTAAGGTGATACCCTTCTGAATGTGCAATTTGATGTCCCATGAATTACAAAGTGTTTCCACTTTGACGGGGGAACACAAACTGTTCATGCCATCTCTGACCTCTGATGGCTGTTCCTTAGCTGGTTTTCTGCTCAGGCTCAGGTAGTTTCTTCTCACTCATGGGCTGATCAGAATTTTGCTGACGACTCCAAAGGAACCCTCCGTAGATCTCCTGAGCGTTCTCTTTTTCTCTTTCTTCCTCTTTTCCTCCTCCTCCTCCTTTTTCTTCTTCTTTTGGTAGGCTGCCTGTGTTTTCCTGGCTTCCCCTGATGCCCAGTTCTGTTCGACCCGGGGACTCTACCAGGCTCTACCTGGGTTCGGGCTCTCTGAGCTGTGGCCTAGAAACCTTCTCCAGGAGAAAGCCAGGGTAACCACAAGGACCATTTTCATTGTTTTCCAAGTCTAGGTCGCTGTTCAATGCTGCCTGATATTTAATGTCTGAAAAATCATTGTTTCTTATAGTTTGTCACATTTCAGTTGTTTCATGGGGGAGAGTAAATCCAGCCTCTGTTACTTTATCTTGGCTGGAAAAAACCACGTAGACTTTAAATTAGAAAACATTTCTCCTTTATTGCTCTCTCCCCTAAAAACTGCTCCTGACTCCGAACACATGTTATTTTTTAGATTGAGGAGTTGGTTTACCATCTTCAGCGCGAGGGGAGGGCATTATCAAGATACATGTCAGATGGGAGGTGGCAAGTTTCCATGGTGATACCATGGGTGTCAGTAGAATCAAGTAGCTACATGCTCATTGCCACGTTGGTTAGCTCTTCTTGAATTTGACTTCTCATATAAATAAAGTCAAGTCTAGTTTGCAGATGGAAGTTATATATTCTGTTTTATGAGGTCTCTCTCTTTGCTCTTTTTTACTGCTGCATTTCTGGGGCACATAGTGGGGTTAACTTTTAGGATGTGTAATCATTAGCAGACTCATGAGTGTAAATGCAGACCACATTATTTTAGACTTGTGTTTTGTCTTATATAGTCTTAAAAATAAATCCTGGTTCACATACCACAGATATAGAAGAAATTAAAAATAGTGTAATAAAAATAGACCTTGAGAAAATAAATTCAACAATAAAGTTGAATATACTTTAAACTGCCTTTAAATTCTGTTTGATTTCCATTGGAAGCTCTGAGATATATTAAAGTTATGTGTGGCAAGTATACGTGTGTGTGTGTGTGTGTGTGTGTGTGTGTGTATGTAATATGGTGTAAACGAAAGCATAAGTGGCAGAGGTAACATGAATGGGAACCATGAAAATATGGTGAAGGGAAGAACTTTTCATTGGCATAAATCTGCAGGAAGTGGGGGGCGTTGTGTTGGTTTCTAGCTGTCATAAAAAAAAATGGGAGAAATGGTATGTTGTTACTACATCTTTCATGTAAAGGTACTTTCAATGAAATTTGTTACTGGATGAAATATGAGCACATAAATTGTCAAGTTTAGTTTTTATACCCTTTAAGTAGGACTGCCACTTGACCTGGAACAGTTGGAACTAAGAAGAAACAGTAGGTAAAAAAAATACTTTTGGGTGAAGTTAGGAGTCTGGGGACCAGACACAATGGCTCAATAGCCTAATAAGTCACTGATGGGGTGCTCCTGCTATAATCTCCCTAGTAATTCAGCAAATCAACTCCTCATAGTATTTACTTTTAACTTAATAAGTCTCTGAATTGTTAAGGAGAATCAGATCATAATTTGGTTGCCCTTGATGTTAACCATAATAAAGATATTTGGTGTTTATTTTATATCTGGAAGACACTATTATTATTATTTTTAAAAGCTACCTTCTGTTTTTACAAGTCAATATATGATTTTTTTCCTTTATGGTTAGCCTGAAGGCCATCCTGTTTTATAAAGCATATCCTAAATGACTTCACTAATAACAATGTTTTTTCAAATTCTTACAGTAATTATAGTTAACCAGTTTTGTATTTCAGTGTAAACTGCCTTGCTAATTCCTGTGTGCATGTTAAGTTCTTAAGTTTTGTCATTTCATTTACTTTATGTTTCTTGAATGCCAGTTCCCTGTATTCTTCTTCTCTTGTATATAATTCCTCTTTCTCTTTGCCCTTGGGTAAATTGAGTAGATGCTTAGTAAATACTCTGTTGCTTTGAAATCAGTTGAAAGTATCTAAAACTGGATATACTCTCATCTTCCCTCCTGCCCACCATTATCACCATCATCCTTTAACAGTTCAGAAAAATAAGACAGGAAATAATTGCTTGTGAAGGCTCATACGAGAAGTTCGTTTAGGTATGAAACTCAAATTGGACCTCATCATTTCAAACTCATAATCCTAAACTCAAAACAAATGGCCACATAGTCTCATCAATATAATTAAATTAAGGAAAGCACTCAGAAAAGCAAAGCTGCTCTTTTCCTGAAGGAAAGTTTGTGACTGTGTATTCTTTGTAGAAAGTAAAGCCCATGCATCTCATTAAAATGTCCTCCTCCCCAGCCCGCTGGAGATACCAGCCAGGTAAACATTCTCCAAGGGGAACATATACTTGTGGATCCGGGAGAGAAATCCCGTCTGGTCTACCTTGCATGGAAGGCTCTGCTACTGCGTAGTGGTTGGTTGTTTTACTGTGTGTGGACAGCTGAGAGTCATTTCCTCATCTTTATTACAAATGAAGCTGGGCACTCCCTTTTCATTTTGAAAAGCTGTCTGTACGGGAAGGGAGCTAGCATGTTTACCCAGTGGGCTCGGAGCCAGTTGAGTGGTGCCTACTTTTCTTGATCCTACCCCCTCTGTGTTCCAGTCTCCTCTGCTCTGAGATGGGCAGATATGAAAAGTTGCCCATCGGGATGCCAGAGCTTCAAAGGGATCCATCATGAGTGCACACACAAAGGCTCATTTGTTCGGCACTTGGACAGAGATGCCAGTGGCTTCCAGGCAGACAGAGAATTGGGGGTTTGTCTTCACTTGACTTCTCGCTTGCACCGTCTGGCTGTTGGAGACGTCTTTCTGCTCATCCTGTGGCTTCAGTGAAGTGTGAATGACTAGTGATAGAAGTGCCTTTTTGGCCTTCACTTATCTCCATTTTTAAAGGGGCAAATAAAGTCATTCCTGCTCCCAGAATTAATTAAATGACAGGATTTCTCAAAAAAAATTCTATTTGTCATTAATAACCCTAATATACTAGACTGTAGATTTTAGGGATAAACATGGTAGGTAGCTTACAATAGGAAGTGGTCTGATTTTTCTGTGTCATAAAGGTATTTTATCAGTGCTCCTCCCAAACAGAAATGTCCCTTGGAAATCCCACATAACATGGGTTAAAATTCTAGTTAGACTACTTGAAATTCTACTTTGGGCAAAAGCTTGTTTTTAACATTCCAACAGTCATAGGAGGATAGTGTTAAGATATTACCAGCGATTCGACGCTGGTGTGAATATAAATTAGACCGATTTCAGAGTATAGGTGGGATCGGAAAGAGTAAGGGCCTGTGTGGATGAGAAGGAAGTAAACCTGAAATCAGAAAAGAAGAGAACTGGACTCGGAAAATGCTAAGCCGGCTAGGATTACGGTGAGGCAAATGAGGCTCCCGGGGTATTATATATCCTAAAGTGGACTTCTAACTCTGGCAATTATAAACAAATCATAAAAGCAATGGTGAATATTTTTCAAAAATAAAACCCATATATGCCACCACCAGCTTTATGGGAAAAATGGTGCAACTTCTGGGACATTAGGGTGAACATTGAAAAAAATAGGTTTGGAATCATACGTTGGCATATGAAAGCACAAGTAGTTTAAATTCTCATTAAAATGACTTCAAATTTCTCTGAAAATACATTTGGCAGAAGGATGAATTGTTGGTCAATATACAATAGGCATATCAATTCCTTACATTCCTAAATATTGAAAATACCAAATGGAAAAGCTAGAAAGAAAATCTGTTATAAAAATATAGTAATTAAGTAAGACTTAGACCTTCTATCACTTAAAATCCAGATCCTATTTCAGTTACTAGTTGCCTGTGGCAGGAAAAAGTCTGAACTCGTCGTTCCAATCGAATAACTTCAATTTTTATTTCACACATAGCTGTCCAAGTGATCTTTTTTGATTTTTTTTTTTGAGAACTGAAAAATGGTTAGCATCGTATGTGTGTGTGTGTGTGTGTGTGTGTGTGTGTGCATATGCTCTTATCATGATATCTATCCCGTTAACAAATTTTTAGGTGTACGGTTTAGTATTGTTATCTCTAGCACAATATTGTACAGCAAACGGATCTCTCGGGCTTACCCATCTCGCATAACTGAAGCTTTGTACCCACTGAACAGCAACTCTCCATTTCCCCTTCCTCCCAGCCCCTGGCAACTGCCATTCTCTTCTCTGTTTCCATGACTGACTATCGTAGGCCCCTTCAGGAAAATGGGATCATGCAGTATTTGTCCTTCTGTGACTGGCCTATTTCACTAGCATAATGCCTCAGGGCATATTATTGTGTTTAAGGAACCACTCACACCCAGGCTCATGCCAGTGCAGGCTTGGCATCTGAGAGGGAGCTCCTCATTAAGTTTTGCCCCCTGGGAACCACAATTGCACCACCCTAGTCCTTGCCTGGCTCCTAAAACAAATAGCCACTTTCCACAGTTTTCACCAAGACCATGCCTGGTTCTCCAGGAGCAGCTGTGCGTGGAGTACCTTGTGCTGGAGGAGGAGGGAGAAGAAGTGGACTCAGTTCTTGCTGCATGATGTCAGGTGACTCTGCTGAACTCCCTGAACATCATTTTTATCTTGCAGGTAGAATTAACATTTGCCTTCTATTTTATCTGTCAAGAACTGCGAAGGGTCTATGATTTGCAAGACCCTTCGCCAGTGAACGTGTAGCCTGTCATGGTTTCATGGATGCTGGTAGAAGATATGCGACTCGTGCGTCAGAAAGAGGAGCCTTTATGACTCCCAGCAACAGCAGTGGCCAGAGCATTGGCACTGGTGTGGGCTCCTTGAACTGCCATTCCCCTAGGGTGACGGGAGGAGGGTCAGGGGATGCAGGCACCTGCAGTGGATTGCGTTAGAGGAGATGAATCCCAAAGTTAAGGAAACAAAATATGCTATAGTGGGTAATGAGAATGCCTGCCCTTTGCTCTGGAGAGAGATCTCTTTCGTATACTGGATGGTAAGTACGCTGACCCTTTGCCCCACTGGCATCTCTAGCATATTTTGCTCCAGGATTTTTTTTATGTGAGAGAGGAAAAAAAAATACTGTCTGTTAAAAACTGTGATATGTTGGTTATCATTATTTTGTTGTTGTTGTTAACATACAGGCAAACTGAATTATAACTAATACAGAATTTGGCATCTGGAGGTAGAGAGTAATAACAGAACTTAAGAAAACATGATCTGGCCCAGTGGTAAGGTGGCATTTGGTTGGTGAGGGCTCAGATATTGCAGCCTGGACAACTAATAGCTCTCTTCGCAGGGTAAGAAAATATTTGGTTACATTATCACCGTGTGTGTTTGGAATACAAACTGCACAAGAATCAGAGCTAGAGCACTAGGGAAAATGGTAAGGAAAATGTCTGTGTGGGTCAGGGGCTCATTGCCATTTTCGGCAAAGTCCCATAGCAATGAATGTCAGATAGGCCAGACTTCAGGCAGAGCGAGAAGAAAAACTTCTTCGTGTGTCCCTTTGTGAGCAACTTGTAGCATAAATTGCCTTCGTGCCCTATAATCTGAAGTTTCAGAGGTCTGAAAAAGCCCGCATCTTCTGTAGCGCAAATTGAAGCAATTTGAGTAATGGATGCAAAGTGGAACTATTAGTAGGTGACCCCAAACCTTGCATCAAGAGCTTTGTGCAGACAATGGGAATGAGACTGACTGAAAATCACAGCTTAAGGGCCTTATCTTCCTATCCAAACTATGTTTCTTTTCAAATGGCATCCAACTGGCCCTATTCATTCAAGAGAGAAGTGACAACAGTAAATAAAAGATGAGAGTTGTCAGCCTGAAAAACTAAGTACCGTAAGTCCTCACTTACCATTGTCAATAGGTTTTGGAAACTGCGACTTTTAAGGGAAATGTAGAAAGAAACCAATTTTACTATAGAACTGGAAAGGAGATAAGAATTTTAATGATGAAAGTAATAGTCTTTATTGAGCGCTTTGTGGCTGATGGTAAGCCCTTTATGTGTATTGTTATTATTATTGACATATTTACAACAACCTTATCAGGTAGCTGTTCTAACTCACTCCACTTTAGAGATGAGAACATTGAGGCCAAGAGGGTTGAAGATTTGCCATAGCTATTGAATGGCAGGGCCTGGAATTTGAGCTTGTCTGACTAGAAATCTATAGTCTCAATCATTATGCCGGAGTGACTCGATTTAGCATGGCTCTTCCTAGTCACTACTGCTGCCGCGAAGTAGCTCCAAGCTGTGGCAAAGTGAAAATGAATAGTATCTGCAGGGAACCCAAGAACCGTGTCATGGGGACCCCTAGAAATGCCTTGGATCTGGACCTAGGATGCCAGGTGAGGGGTTTCTTAGGAAATTCTGCAGGAGAGAGGCAATAGGCTTCTTCAGAGGAATAATGAGAAAACTCTCATTTCACAGCCCCTTAGCACCTAGGGACCTAAGGGAGAATCGAAGCCATTGTTAACACTGGAGACAGCAGTGCGTGGTTAGAGACGTGAACTCTTAACCCAGGCTAGGCCCCCTACTAGGAGTGTGACTTTGGACAATGTACTTCAGCTATCCACTTCTGTTTCTTTATCTAGAGGGTTTCCTTAACGCAGAATTTCCTATTATTTCATATGATTGTTTGAGAATTAAATGATTTAATGCAAATTAGTCCTTGAAGGAGCACCTGACAGAGGGAATGAGCTCAATAAATGCTGGCTATTGCTGTAATTATAGTTCTCTGCCTTTTCCCTACGTCCAGCTGTGAGGTTCGGGGGCCAGCAGGTCTCATCGAGTGCTGGTGGCACTATGATGTGGGTGCCTGGGAGCGATGAGCTTCATCTCTACTCCTGCAGACTTACATCGGTGAGACTATTAATAAACTAGGCCGACGTTACCCTGGCTCCAGCTCTTTACCCGCAATGTTCACTAACAGAAGCAACATCAGGCTGTTTAGTAAATGCAAAGCATTTTATACAAATCATGACCTGTCCAACAACCTGTATAAGTGCTATGGGTAAGGAAAAGTTAGAACTGTTTCAAACAATTTTGGGGCAAAAAGAGGCATTTACTCAGCTAGAGTGTATCTGAATTGCTCTAAAAGCTCTCAAGATTCATTTTCTGCCCCACCCCGCCCTTGGCACAAATCAGCTGAGAAGAGACCTGGTAATACAGATGGGTGTCGCAAGTATATTACAGAATCAAAAGTGGAATGAAATTCTGTACATTGATGCACAATACCCAGTTAGCATGAAAACTTTGGCGTTTGTTGGAAGTATAATGACCCGATTAACGTGGACCATTTCTTTCTGTTTGCTTCATTTTTGTCTTCATTTAACTATCCAACTACAGAACTTAACTCAGTTTGAGAGTTGGGAGGATTCCTAGAAGGCAGTGTGACCAGCCTTGGCCATGAAAAGGTAACAAGTATTTCCTCTTGTTGACACCTTACTACAGCGGTAGTGGGTCCTGGTCATTGTGCTTACATGACACGTCTTTTCTAGTTGAAGATATTATCACATTGTTTTGTAGATTCTGTCTAGGTTATATATTGCTACAATAATAACAAACAATCCCAAAATTCAGTAGCTTAAAGCAATAAGCATTGGTTTAATGCAGTCTGTGGAGAATCCATTCAGGCAGGCTCTGTCCATGCTCACTCGCGCTGCTGCCGATTGGCTGGCTGTCCACTGACCTGGGAAGGCTTTTTGCTGGGAGGAATGGGAGGTTCGGTGCTGCCACTCGAACCTGTGACCCACTAGCAGGCTAGCCCGAGCAAGGACACATGCTGTGGCAGCCATGCAAGAGAGGGCAAGCCCAATCATGCAAGTGCTTTTCCGGACTCCTCTGCTTTCCTCTGTAGGATTAGCTAACATTCTGTTGGCCAAAGTCAGTCACATGGCCAACCTATGCTCAAGAGGCTGGAAAACAGATTCCAACTCCTCAGTGAGAGTAACTCACTGGATATAGAGAAGAGTGATGAATTAGAATCACACTGCAGTCTCAACAAGTGTCTTTTGAGGGAAACTATACTCTCAAAAACATTATTTTAAGTTTAGTTTTTATTTTAATTAAAAGTATACATGTAACCCTGACCAGTGTAGCTCAATGGGTTGGGTGTCATCCCACAAAGCAAAAGGTCACTGGTTTGATCCCCAGTCAGGACACATGCCTAGAACACAGTGCCCAGTCGGGATGCATATGAGGCAACTGACTGATGTTTCTCCCCCTCTCTTCCTCCCTCCCTCCCCTTTCTCTAAAAACAAACAAACAAACAAACAAACATTTTTTTAAAGAGCATACAAGTACATAAAAAGTACCAAGTGGTTCTCTAAGATTTATAGTCTTCTAACAATTTTAGCTCCCATAGGGGTTTCCTTTGTTGTTACCCTCCATAACTCTTAAGCATGCTTTCACTGGTACTCGTTGGCTCTCATTATAGTCATCGCCTCAAGACTTTGTACTGGGGAAGCTAAACATGTACCTCTCTTTCACTGATCTCTCTCACCTCCCACCAGACATGTGCACAGTTTCCATTCACTTTCCTTTTCAATATTGTTTCATAATTTTATTTAAATTGATTCTCAGCATTTAGATTACCAAGACTTTGTAAACGCTATCTGTGGCTGATCCATATAACGAACTATGATCTGTTTTCCACTTTTTACTGTTTCTGCAGTTATCTTATTTTCCTTTGCTTTTCTGTCACTTGTCACTAATTCAGCCTCAATTCTTTTTCATTGTGTAAATTGTTTCACAATATGTTCGGAAACACTGGGGATTCTCTTAGTTTTATTTATATGGAGATTTCTCCTCCCAGAGCTGTCGACCTCCTTCAACCTGGACGCTGCTGTGCCCTGGCCATTCTGAGGTCTTGTAGCACTCTGGAGGTTGGGGCTTCCTGGCCCCATATCTTTCTAATGCTTGGATGGTTCCCTCAGTTGATGGAATGTATCTTGCTATAGCTTCTTGACAAATATTTCACTACATATTACTATTGGTATATTTTACTAAATATTTTACTACATACTGCTGTCAGTATAACATTTTACTACATACTACTAAATATCTTGCTACATACTACTGTCAGTATATAAAACAGATTAACCTTATAATATAAATACAAATTCAAAGAGGTAGCTGTTAAAGATTAACCAAAGGAGAAATTTAAGAATGTCATTTTCTTTTGTTACATGGCTAAGCTCCTGTGCATTTTCAGAACAAGCTTTCCTTTGACTTTAGTGATACATTTTTTTCTTATTTTGTCATAACATTGTTCAAATACAGAAAAATTGAAAAAATAGTAAAATGAATAGTTGCACACATTTACCTGGTTTTCTATATAATGAATATATGAATATGCCAATCCCATACATGTACCCATACCCTTTTTTTCTGTACCATTTGAAGGTAAGTGGTTGGCATTGTGAAATTTACAACTATTGATAAATATATCAGCATTCATCTCCTGAGTATGAGAGTAACATATAACAAAACCACTATACTCTTCACACACCAAAGAAAATCTAGTGTAAGGTTCACATTCAAATTTTCACAGTTATCACAGGAATGCCTTTTATACCTACTTTGTAAAAAAGAAAACTAAGAGCTACCATGTCTAACCTAGGTTTATGCATTGCGACTGATTGTTATGTGTTTTTAGGCTCTTTTAATCTAGGACAATTTCCCTATTAAAAAATATTTGTAATTTCCCTATAGCCAAATTCAATTTAGCGTGTATAGTTCTGTGATTTTTTAACACCTGTTTAAATTCATATATTCACAGCCACAGTAAGGATCCAAAAGAGTTTTATCACCTCAAATCATTTCCTCACATTGCTCCTTTGTAGCTGGTCCCATCCCTCTGCTCATAACCTCTGGTAACCATTGACCCTAGAAACCCTGGTTCCTTCCGGTTAACAGTCCTACAGTTGTTTCTTCCAGAATATCATGTGAATAGAATCATATGTTCTGTAACCTCTTGAATTTGACTTTTTTCACGTAAGCATAATGCATTTGTGTTTTATCTGTGTTTTGTGTGTATCGAGAGTTCATTTTTATTATTGACTTGCATTCCATTATATAGGTATACTGCAATTTTTTCAAATCCATGTATTTACTCATTGAAGAACATTTGGGTTGTTTCCACTTTCAGATGATTATGAATAATGCCAACATAAACGTTTGTACACAGGTTTTTGGGAAAATTTTTCATTTCTCTAGGGAAAATACCTAGACGTGGATTGTTAGGCCAAGTGCTATGTGTACATTTAACTTTTTTGTTGCACCTCCTTAACCCCCTCCCCCCATTATTGTTTCCATTAGCCCCACGGCTTGGGAAAGAGATCCACGGGGCTTAAAAAGTTGCACTGTGGCAGCAGGGGAGGCCCAGGCAGCAACCCTGACACCAGGGCGATCCAGAGGTTCCCTCAAGGCCACTGGGCTCAAGAGAGTTCCAGCAATGCTTGCAGTGAGCCTTTGGAACAGCCACGCGCCCAGCCCAGGCCAGCCTAGGGAGTGAGCCACTGCGTGCCCATATTCTCATGGGTCTCACCTGCCCCTCTGAAAGCGGCTCTCCAGGAAGCCACATGCTGGGGCTTCTGCGTGGACAGAACCCAGTGTGTGCAGATTCCAAAGGGCTGTGGTGCTTGCACGGCGTCTCGGGTTTCACCCCTCTCCTCTTGGGACAGATTCCTAATGTCCAAAGACCCTGGACACCACACCAGTTTTGCGTCTTCCAGAGACCCTTGGTGTTGTCCTGGAAGAAGTGGCCCAAGACCCCTGGAGCCATATCCTTACTGTGAAAATGGGAGTCCCGAGACAAGTAGGTGTAGGAGGCCCTCAGATGCAGGTTGACTGGGGGGTTCACTGCAGCACCACCTCAGCAGAATGATTCATATGGAATCTGGAAGTCGTGGCTGCATGTCAGTAAGGGGTTAAACACAAGAAATGGTGATGGCGTGTTCCAGGGCTGGATGGCGGTGAAGGTGACCCCCAAGACTCTGGCTGGAAGGGAGTTGGACGATGTTCGGATCACTGGCCTATTTCTTCCAAACACTGCTGAGACAGATCTGTGGGACCGCTTGTGCCTGTGTATGTTTAATTTTTAAGAAACTTTCAAGCCATTTGCCAAAGTGGCTGCACAATTTTGGCTCCCCACCAGAAACATGAGAGTTTTAGTTAGTCTTTGGCTTTAATTTCATTTCCCTGTTCACTAATGATGCTGGACTTCTTTTCAGGAGCTTCTTTGCCATCTGTGCTCCTCTTTGGAAAAAATGTCTGTTCAGGTCTTTTGCCTTCATTTTAGCTGGGTTGTTTGTTTTCATATTGTCAAGCTTTGAGAGTTCTCTGTATATTCAAGGTAAAAGTCCTTTTTCAGATACAAGAATTATAAATATTTTTTCTCTGTTGCCTATTTTTTCATTCTCCTAACAGAAAGATTTTTCAGAGAGCAAATATTTCCATTTTGATGATGTCTAATTTACCAGTTATTTATTTTTTGAATTGTGCTTTTTGTGTACCTAAAATATTTTAACTGAAGTTCATAAAGATTTTCTCTTGTGGTTTTTTTCTTATTTAAACTCTATTACCTGGTTTGTAATTTTTCAGTGTCATTCTTTCACTTCCTCTTTTACTTAAACACCATGGTTATATCCTGCTTTTCTCTTTCCTTTTCTGCTTTTCCCACTTGTTTTCTAAACACATTCATTCTACTTTGTCAGAACCTGTAATGTACATATTACTCTTCTTCTGTCTATATTCCCAACCTTGATTTCCTTGTTAATCTCCAATTCAACATATTAAATGTTCATTATCAATGCTTTTTCCTGATGTTCCTCCTGTTATTTCTTGGTTGGATGAAGCTCATTCTCTGGAAGAGTTTTAAAAATTATTTTTTAAAAGGCTTTTAGGTACAGTATTTCTTGAGTTCTCGCTCTTTTAGAACTGTTTTAGAACTATGCCATAGCATAGAGACTTGAAAGTCAGCTCAGCTGACTTATAAAAACCTTGGCTTTCCTTTTCTTTCTTTGAGTTGTTTAAAAATGCTGCTCCATTGTTGCCTTTCTTTGTATATCACCCTTGAGAATCCTGGGAATAGGAGCATAAAAAGGTGACTAGCAGCAGAGATGAAATTTAAAAATGTATTTATTGGCTTTTGCCTCTCCCACAAAACAGCAAAGGTATGTTTTCCCTTGACCCATTCTATCAGCCAGCTGAACAAAGAGAACCAATATTCTTGGTTGCTCTTTGGACTTTTACCTGGTGGGACAAGAATTAACTCTTACAGACTTTTATTCTCTGCCCTGAAATTGAGCCTGCATGTGAATTTGTCTCCCTTTACTTTCCACTTTACTACACCCTTCCTATGGCGGGGGGGGGGGGTTGTGCTAAGGGATTTGACGACATTATTAGTTTACTACTACCTGAACATAGAAGTTCCACTTTCATCTTGCAACTATCACAACTATCAATAAATGTTTGCTACATAGATATGCATGAATGGCTGGGGCATTTTTTGTCATCTACTTTGAGTAATCTAGTATACGAAGAAGTACCAGCAGATAAGATCAATGACAGTAGGCACAGGGACCATGTTAGAGGCACTAGATGTCAATCAGATCAACTGCTACATCTGGGAACTTGGTCTCAGAGAAGTTCCCCAAGACCAACGTTCCGAAACTAGAAAAAGGGAAAAAATACTTCTCAAAATCTATGCCGAAGAAAATTATTTCATAATCAATTTCTTGCAGATGTCTGAGTGACTGGAGCAACTCAATAGCAATAGAAGCAGCAAGTGCTTTGTTCTAGCGCCGTCTACATGAGATCAGAGTCTGAGGGAAGATCATTAGGAACCGACATCAACTTTCCCCATGGTAACCACTTTGAGGTTAAAAGGGTGCATAGCACTGTTTTTCTGCCATCAGCAGTGTCTGGACTGTCTCCCCTTCCCTACTCCACTGCCTTAATGACTCCTTGACCATTTGAAAAGAGCAGGTAGTTAGAAAAAGGAAATGGAATATAAAAATAGAAGGTGAGGGGATGTAACCAGGAAAATATACTTGCAACAGCAGTCTTGTTTACACTTAAACACTTGACAGTGTTTCCATAGATGCAGTATAAGGGAGCTTAAATCTCATCTATTAAAAATAGCTTCACTTTACTAAAGTACATATTCTGCAAAGAGCAGTCATTTAATTTCAGATAACTTCAATCTTCAAAATAGAAATGATGCTGGAAACCTTCGTGGTATCGTGTAATAGGTATAACTACTTGTGATTTAACTTCTCTCATAAAATTTTCTTTTGCTTTCCTTCAGATTTTCACTTGGCCTGGAGAATAATCAATAAAATTGAGAGTAGAGAAAAAATGGATTGCAGCTTCCATTGCGGTTTGCCTTTGGTAGCAACAAAATTCACTATGTTCCACCTTTGAATAAGGGAAATAAGTTTGGCTAAGGATGGGAAAGATTTGTCATGGGGCAGGGCAAGGAAAGGGGCATGAGAAAAAAAATTTATTTTGTTTTTTGAGACTAGAAGGGCAGAGTCACCAGTATCATCAGCAATATGGGTTCCTGAGTTTCAAACACTGACGTAGGTGACTGCCTGCGAATGCCCAAGATGGCTGTGGAACAGGACTGCCAGCACACTTCTGACCTGGTCTACTCATTTGTCCAGAAAGGGAAAAGCAACTGAAGCTTCTATCCTCTGGAAACTTGCTTCTTCTACCCTGATTTTGTCTCCTTTGTCTTTTAATCCTGCTTCAAGGGAAGCTAAAACAATTGCTTTGAAAGTTAAACAGGATTTTACCATATGCACCAGAATAGGAAGGTGTTGACATGTGCCCGTGGAAAGGTGGAACAACACATTGTCATGTAGAGGCCACTGGTAGATCAGGTTTGGTAGAATGAGAGTTGCAAGAGAATAAAGGATGGATTGTGATGATTCCCTGAAATCATAGAAAAGATTTTGTAAGCTGTAACTATTTTTAGGAATTTTTAGTGTCAAAAATCTCTCAGCATTGCTCTAGGGATCATTTGTTCATGCTGTGTATTTGTACTTGCTTCGTGTGGTGTGACAGCTTTATACATATGTCATTTTTTATGAGATATTTTGTATGAGTAAGAGTGTATGAGATCATGGAAATGTGGTAGAATATTTGCTGATTTCTCATCTACATACTTTGATCTGTTTATAAAATAAGAAGTCAGATTTATTTACTTCTTTAATCCTATTTTCAGATTTCTATATTGTAATACATTTCAGTATCTATAAAAAATGTAACACTCTTGTTTACTATTTATTAGTTTTACTGTAGTGCATGTAAAATATTGGTGTCATTTTTTTTGTTGCCTTCTCATCATCCCAACTAGTATTTTTTTAAATCAAATTTTCTTGAGACGGCCATCTCTCAAATTAAGTGTAAAAGGACCTGCTTTGTAGGCGAAGTGGCTTTTTGAAAGAACAAGGCAACTTTATCCTTAAGTGGAATTAATACTATTGGACTCTAAAAATTTAGATGAGAAATTATTAAACTTAGTCAGAATTTGTTAAAGTAGTCAACTATGAAATGAGTATGCAAAAATCCATGATTTCATTATATTCTGGTCCAAGGACAGATTAGGTTATGATCATGTGCCCAATGAAAATGGTTTTATCACCTTCTGAATCTCACTACACCAAGAAGCTGGGTAGATGCTTTGACATCTGGTCATTGTGCTTATCCTTTTCTTGGCTAAGCACATTTTCTTTAAATGTAACCTGGTTTGTAGAGTTGTAGCTCAGCTTTCAACATCATCATTGGTAGCTTCATCTTCAAGCAACTTTAAACCTGTGGAGCTGAAATCTCAAACTTTGCCATTTATGGAGAGACTCTTTGTATAACCAAAAAGTTCATTGGAATGGTTTTCTAGAACAAAAGGATACACCATCCAAAAAATTAGTGGAGCATATTTCACTTTTAAAAGCAGAAAACTTTCAAAAATATTCCAGTTGAAGATTACCCAGACACCTCAGTGTCTCTTGGCTATGAGGACAGTTAACCTCCCTCTGGGATGGGACATTATCAAGGTATAAAAATTAAGTCCCAAGAATCAGAAAAGGTCAGAAATCCTTAAATGGTCAGCATCTCTCTGTCTCAGCTCTCTGACCTGTCTGCTAAGTATGATATCTATCACATTTTTCATTTGATATGCATGAGAGTGTAAATGTTATAAACTAAGAATTAAAGGAGGGTTGTGAAGGCCTGGATTCCACCAGCCTTGCTTGTTCTTTGAAAACTGGGTGTTGAAAGATACTCAAACATCCTTTCTTAGGGTGTTTTGAAGATTATGTGAGGCCTCTGGCCAACCTGTGTATAGCGATAGGTTTTTTCTCTTCTCTTTCCCCTCACTGCTCTCTGGAGAGAGATACTTACCCAGTCCTATCCTGAGGTCCTGTCCCCTAGTCAAATAGCTCACTGGAATTACGCTGGGGGAGGTGGTTAGACTTATCAAGTGAACAATTTGTTGGTCTTAATGTTGTGTCTTTCTGAGGCTGGATTGGGAAAGGCTGTGTTCCTTCATCCTATTTTCCTTGAGGAATGAAAGGACATTAAGCATCAAGGGGAAAGTGAATGGATGATTAACTCTGTGCATGAGCCAGTGGCTGAAAGGGAGATACTGGATCACAGAGGAGAGAGGGACGATTGGAGAGCAGGGAGGAAGCACTGTCTGAAGTTCATCTGAGGTGGGTGCTAATACCCATCACAGTCTGTTTGATCATGTCACAGGAAGCTCTTCGTTTTGGTAAGGGGCTGTATTTTCCTTTTATACTCCTATGGTTTTCCACTAATAAGGGCAAAATTAAGGGGATTCATTTGTTGAAATAGGGCTTTATTCCTGCTTTTCCCCCTCTTACTCCTATGTCAAGCCCCTTTACATCAGCAGAATGGGCCCCCTTTATATCTATGCTTCTGGCATGAAAGAGGAGAGAGTTTCTCCGCCCCCATGCAGTTGATTCTTGCCTTGTCAGTTATCTCACAGGGAGAGACCTGGGTCCTGGGGAGGTATGGTGGGAGTGTGCAGTGCCCTTGGGCTGAACAATCCGCTAGGAGCAGAACCTGTCCTGAGGCTGGCCAGGAGGACATCCTACCATGACAGCAATGTCATCGATTGCCTTAAAGCCATTCAGGCTCAATGACCAAATGAGATGGAATGAGTGTAAAAGGGAGTTGCTTTGAGTGCTTTCTTAAGTTATCTTTTAAGGCCATGCTGATAATTAAATAACGAAAGAAAAAAAATAAATTTTAATAAGTTAAAATTAAATAAAAGAAAAAATCTAACCTGATAATATGATGGCAGCTTCTCTTAAAATATCAATAAATAGATGTAGCTTATATATATGATTTTTTAAAATGCTGTATTTAACATGTTGGGGCAAATCTAAGGACGTAGAGATATCAAGGTAGTAGCTTTGAAAACCATTAGATACTCAGAAAATTGGAGAGGTTCCTGGTTGAAAAACTCTGAATTTTATTATAGTATTTAGAGAAATGTTACAAGCTTAGCATGACCTGGACCGAGATTTTTAAGACAGTTGACGCCGACATATGTTCATATTAATGTAGAACAACTTAGAGATGCTAATACTGCTTGGTTCTTCTGAGAACTACATTCTCTGTTTATGAATCAGTTACTTAAAAGAAAGCAATGCATTTAAAAATCCTCACTAATAAGTGGCCGTGGAGCCATCCTGTCTGGCAAACATAAAAAGGAGCAATGTCTTAGAAACCGTCTTTCTGTGGTTTAGGTTGACTTTTAAGTCTCACCGGAAGTTAATTAAAATGAACTTTTTTTTGGCTTTGAAAGTTTATTTTATCATCTTTGAGTTTACTCGCTTAGTGGCAGATGCCAGAGAATTCCTCAATCCATGATACTAATTGAAAAACAACTTTTCAATCTGGGTGGAGAGCTCAGACATTCCAAATTTCTCTTTTTAGCTGGATTAAAGGGTTTGCAATGTAAATATCTTGATTTGGAAGAAATGTAAGAAATTTCAAGGTTTCCAACTTAAAATCATGAACAAGTGGGTTGGTCTGCCAAGCTTATTTCTCCAAATTCTTTTGGAGCCCAAGGGTGTGGTCTAGACTAGGATGCCTGTGGACAATATCCAAGGGTTATAGATACACAAATCTTAGGGTATCCTCATTTTAAAAACATGTATATTCATTCTTATCCTGATTCCTTTAGGGAACTTCAGTTTGTTTTGATCAGTAAGTCGCAGGGTCTACCATATTTTTCTTGGCTTGTGCAACAAACACTTAGGAAATCGACTTCCGCCCTTCAAAGATAACACTCCTGGGAGCTGATGATCATCTCGGTGTGGGGGTAGATTACTAGCAGTTATTTTCCATTGTGCACCTGAGTGTTTGTTTTGATGTGGCTGCAGACAATATTTGCAATTACTGTCATTCTTCTCAAGGTTCACCTAGACTTTTCTCCAAAGAGAATAGCCTCTGTGTTATAAAATTTACCGATCGCCTACAAACCTAGCAAGTCGGAGATAATCCTAATGTTCCTTTGAAGAGGTGTCTTTCTCCTTCCCTTTTAATATCGAGTAGTTCATGTCACAGTACAGGATGTGTGATTGGATAATAAAATTGATTACACAGGGGATGCCTGTGAGTAGCGCTTAATTTAGCAAAGCACCAGTTTTCTTTCTATAAGGGACAGCCAGGCTGTGCAGAACGAACTACTGATTTTTACTCCACCTTCAGTGGCTTAGCCTGGCAGATAAAATAGAGGGAAAGGGCAGAGGCTGGAACCCTGCAGGGGGTGGGGGCTATGCTGGGTTGAAGGAGAATCAACAGATCTCAGAGAAGAACATAGGGGGACTTGCAGGGAAGATCAGAATAAAAACATGCTGGTCCAACAACTGAGGAAGGAGCTTTATGCAGAGGGTGGTCAAGCCAAAAGGCATTGCTTAAGAAAATTATAAAAATGGTTGTCATGTGGAGACTGATCCCAGAAGAAAAATCATTTTATGAACACTTGATTGATATTTATAAATTTAATCATTTTCAGCTGCACCAGCAAATGTTTAAACCACATAAGAAGATTTCACTTTATATATTTAACAGGTTTTCCCCGCTATGCATTAGTTTATTTATTTTGTTTCACGGTGCATTGTAAACACATTTCTTTTTTTTTTTTTTTAAGGTATTATTTATTTATTTTTAGAGAGGAGAAGGGAAGGAGAAAGACAGGGAGAGAAACATCAGTGTGTGGTTGCCTCTCATGTGCCCCTTACTGGGGACCTGGTCTGTAACCCAGGCATGTGCCCTGACTGGGAATCGAACCCGTGGCCCTTTGGTTCCCTGGCTGGTACTCAGTCCACTAAGCCACACCAGCCAGGGCCATAAACACATTTCTAATTCACGATCCTTTTGATTCTTGGTATAAGAATACCAAGAATTTTACAGTGTTGTACTTTACAACAACTTTACAGTGTTGTAAAGGAAGGAGTTTGGACCTCAGATTCCAACCTGAGTTTCAAGCACTTCCTTTACCATTACTAGCTAGGGGACTCCAGACAAACTGCAACAACTTTCTGAGCCTCAACTTCCTTATCTGTGAAATAAGATATTTATAAAGTACCTACTACATGTTTTCTGGATTATAGGATACACTAGTAATTGTGGTTATTTTTGTCACCATGATTACTGTTTTGAAATGGAGGCTAAGCTGATATAAAAGAGCATTTAATGAGGTTTTCTAATAAAGGGAATGAAGTAAAATCTGAGGGTCAATATGGAACAAAGATGCGTAGCTTAAAATAAACTCAGCCCAGTGCTCTAATTTGACATGTGTATCACATTAGGCCGTACGTCTTCACTCTCAAGCTCATCCATGTTCTAATGAATTAAATAGTGGATCTCTTTGGGTGTGAGTGAAGTTCTCCAGAGGTTTCTTATGCATTGGGTTGGCCAAAAAGTTTGTATGGGTTTTTCCATAAAATAACAGACATATTTTTCATTTTCACTAATAACTTCATTGATTTGCATATTTTGAGTATGTCGGCTATCTCCCATGTGGGACAATGTTGATTGTTCTCAGTGTCTCAATTTGATCACTATCAATTTCAACTGGTCTACCTTCCCAGAGAGCATTGTCCAGTGAGAAATCTCTAACCTGAAACTTTGCAAAACACTTTTGACATATTCTATCAGTCACAGCACCTTCTCCATATACTGCATAAATTTCTTTTTTTGTGTTTCAGTTGTGTTTTTACCTTTCTTGAAATAATATAGCATAATATGACAAAAATGTTGCTTATTTTCTTCCATCTTCAGTATTAAAATGGCAGCACAAAAATTCATCAGCTTTGATCAAGTATTTTTTTAATGCATGCTGATATGACAGCTGTCACGTTACAATCTAACAAAATTGTCTTGGATGAAATTAAAAGCAACTAAGTGCTACTAGAGCCATCTTATGGAAAAAACCCAATGAACATTTTGGCCAACCCAATAAAAGTAATTAATATAAAGATAAATAATATGCTTTAATCCTCTATCGGTAGCTTGAAGATCAGCTGAACTCTGCCTGGTCTCTTAGTTTTCTTTTGGTTTCTGTGATGTGTGTGTGTGTGTGTGTTATACATGTATGTGTGCATCTGTGTACCTAATACCTGGTGGTAAGGGAGGAAAATTAGTCCTTTTGCCTTAATTTAAACTTAGACATTAATCAAGAAGCATGTGTTGTTTTAAATACTTCTAAAACACATTTTTGTAAGAGTACACCACCCCTTGGAAGAATATCATTTTATTTTATTTTTTTGAAAATCCTTAATTCATTTACATTTGTGTTAACCAATCACTTTGTGAGGTCATTTACTTTTTATACAATCAAAGTTATAAGACCTATATATTTCATTCTTTGGTACTGTTTTAAAATATGCATACACTTGCTGACACATGTTTCTACTGCATTCTTTGCTTCCCCCAATAGGCAAGTTCAGACTTAGAAGGCAAAAGCCCAGTGGAAAGTACCAGAACCGAGGGAACAATATTTGCCTAACCACCCACACCACAGAATGCTTTCTTGGAATCTGATGTATGTATAAGACAGTATCCTACCCACACATGTAACATTTGGCTTTCTGAAAATCAAATTTGATTCTACAAGGAAATTACAAAACATAAATATTGTTCTCTCAGGTCATACCAGATTTTGTCTCCCCGACCACCACCAAAAAAAAAAAAAAAGTTCAGGCTAGTTTAAAAAATTGTAAACTGCCCCACATCATGCATCTAACCATTCAGGGAAGTTGGCTTTGCAACCTCAGTACCTAGCAAATGCAGTTCAGGCTTTGTTTAACAACAACAACAACAAAAACAACAAAAAAAACCCCATTATTTAGGGGCAGCTAAGTGCTATAGAAATTAAATTAGTTTTGTTTTCTTTTTTATGTGCATGGATCTTTCCTTTTCATTCCTCAACAGCTTTCCTGGCTATCCTAAACTGAAACTTTGTTTGCTAAGGTAATATTTGACCTCTGACTTGCCCAGTCATAGACTCTTTGTAGCACATTTTATTTGCTCAGGGTATGACATGTCAACCAATCAGCCATTTTTTTTCCTGTGAAAACTGTTGTCATTGGTTTCCATGATACCATTCTTGTGTTCCTCTTCTAGTCTTTCTGAGTACTTTTTTTTTCCAGTCTCCCTTATATCCTTTTTTCACTTTGATTATTTCTTAATTACTGGTTTTTCCTTGGTGTTTCCTTCTTGACCTTCTCGTTCTTACATACATTCCCTGGGCAACTTCACTAACCCATGAACCATGTGGACACTGATGAATCCAAAATTTCAGTCTCCAGCATTGTCCACCTGCCCTGGAAAACTAACCCAGTATTTTGCAGCCATTTTAAACTTAAGATGGCCAAACTACAACACATTTTCTTACTTCCTTTTGTCATTGTCTTTAGATTGGCTTGTCTTTTTCCGGTTTGTCTTACAGCATCACCATTTATCATGCAACCCACTAAAATCTTTGTTAGTTATACTGTGCCAGGCTCCCTTCCCTCCGGGACCTTACCCATGTTCTTTCCCTACTTGGAACATTTTCTGGTGTCCCTTCACTCAGTTATCACTGAAGTATCCTATGTATCTCATGTTAATTCCTCATAGAAGTTCTCTCAAGTTTATTTTTCACAAGCTGTTCCAAAACTGACTTTTCCTTCTTAGAACTTAGAACTTAGAACCTGCTGATGCCATCCAGATTCAATCAATTGCCACATTCTTTTGCTCCTATGAAATCACATATCTTTCCAATCTGCTCTTTCATCCTCACCCCCAGCCTACTGCTGGGAGGAGGTGCTCAGCATCTCTCACCTACCATCAGATGCAACTCCTCCCACCAAACTATCAGGTATGTTATTGTTTTAGGCACAAATACAATAGATGTACTCTCTTGCTAGGGAACCTTTAACGTCTTCCACTTTTCTCTAAGAACAAATCTAAGACCTAAAGCCTGGTGTACAAGATGGTCCACAACCTGACCCTAGCGTCCCTTTCAGTGTCACCTTGCCACCTCACTCACTGTATGTTTCAGTTACTGCACAGACCGTACTCTTTCATTTCTGTATTGGTTCCCTCTGCTATTGTCTGTGTCTGTGCCTTGAACATTTATGCGAACCTCACAGTTATAAATGATAAATTCCTTACTTTGGCAAATTATTACCCATTTACATCCTTGTATAAAGCACATTTCCTAACTCTATATTAGCCTTTAGTTACACTGAATGAATAGAGGCATAATATAATGGTAAGCTCATGTCTCTGACTTTACGTATCAACTGCTTTTTGGCTAAGGGGACTCTGGTTTCGCTTCCCAGTATATTCTCGCATTTGCTCCCAATCATTTTTCACTGCCATCCCTTTTTCTGCCAGCGGCATTCAGGTCACATTTCCTCTACCACCACTTTGGCAAACAGTAACTCTCTGCTGTGCTCCAACTGTGCTTGTGCAGAGATTGGTGGTACGGGTCCTATCGTCATATGTTGATGTTATTTGTGAGTCAAAAACCAGGGTGACCCCATTTTCTTACTTCCCTACTGTACCCCTAGTCATGTACTGCCTGTCTTATTCATTTTTTATACATCTGCTCGCTCTTGAGGAAGTTGGCACAGGTCTTTGAGGGGCTGGGCTGGAAGACAACCTACGTAGCCAGGCTCCGCATCCAAAATCAAGTCTTTTCTTTACTTCCAGTCAAGGTTCCTTGTCTAAGTATGTCACTCTGAAAATCTCACATGAGGACTGAGGTTGCGGGACCAGCTGCAAGTTCCATCTCCCCCAGGTATCACTTTCCTGTCGTTCTTACTGGAAACTCAAATAAAACAATTTTTCTGCTAGACTTCTTAGCTAACTCTTCTAGCTTATTAAAATGAGTCATGGACTAAAACTAAGAAACAGAAAGTCTAAATAGAATACATATCTCAAAATTAATGCATAAATGACTAGCTTTTCATGATCTGTTGGTACTAGAAGTTTCCAAATAATTTTTTTCAATATGTCCTCTGATATTATTTGATAAAAATTACTAATGGGCCCCCAGTCCCCTACAATAGATGATTTATGAGGAGATGTATGTTAGTTCAATTAATTTGACAATTTATATACATGGCTACTAGTAAAGTAGACTCTGAATCTGTTGAAGATCCAGGGGAAGAAAAAGTAGTTTTCACATATTTAGTGAGGATATTTTTGTAACTAGTCATTTGGGGTAGATCCCTGTTGCAGAGTTTAGCTCTCTGGAATTCGAACTTACTCTAATATAATATGATAGTGTAAAATATTTTGACCACCTGTCATTTATGAGATGGTCAAAATAATTTATGTGGTCTATAATTTATATGGTCTTTCTTCTATTCTTTTTTCTTTTTAAAGAGGGAAATACGATCTGTATTTTGATTCATGGCAATTATAAAATAAAAGAAGCCTTTTGTTCAGGAGAAGCAGAGCTGCTGATTATGCTAAACCTTGACAGAATCTTTTCCTTTGTGTCTTTATTACAATAAAGACATGGATAATATAGTGGATATCTGTAGTATACATATAAAGTGTATAATCCACAACTTTCCTTTGATAGATACAAATGTAGTAATGTTCATACAGCTGGCCTTATGATGTCCTGAAGGTAGTCTTTGGAATTTAGTTCAGTAAAATAAATTGTGCAGGGGATTGTAAATATAGACTATGTGTGTGGCTCTAATGATCTAGCAAGATGCATGAAATTGAAACTTTTTTTTTGTTGTTTTAAAGTACAAAGCCCTTGGGACATATAATTTTATTTTAAGTTTAGATTTCCTGCAGGATGGCAACATATGTCTTTTCCTATCCAGAGGCAAAATATATTTTCCAAAAGTTTGGCTACTGTCCACTGAATTAAATTTAAATTAAAATAATCCCTATGTATATAGACAGTAAAAGTAAGCAAAAAACAAACAAACGAAAACCCACATCCCATTTTTAATATATCAAAAATGTTTCCAAGGCAACATTATCAAAATGATTGTACCACAGTCCCTAACACGACATCAGGCTCTAATGCGAAGGTACAGAGCCGGCAGAAAGGTTTCATCCAGCCAGGGGATTAGGCGCTTTTCTTTTCATCGCCCAGCAAATTTATAGCAGCTTTCTCCGCTTCTTTAGTGGTGGCATCTGCAGTCTCTTTGGCTCTCTCCTACAAGTCATTCACTACATTGTCTACCTGGGACTCCGGCTTTGGGAAGAAAGGAGGGATGACGCGCTTGTGAAGCGGTCCTGCGGGTTGGAAGGGCCCAGGGCCATGCTCCACAGCAGGAAGCCGCTCTTCAGCATGCAGTGGAAGGCGGACCGTGACAGGAAGAGGCCAGAGAAGAATTCGGCAATGCCGAACACACCATACACTACCCAGGGAGGTCAGCCACTGGGTGGCATCTGCTTCGTTGGGATTCTCTATGGCTATAATTGAGATGTAGGTTGGGTAGCCAAATCCCATCAGGTTGCAGAGGAGGGAGACCCCATCACCGAACGCCAGGTACAAGACCACCAGCCTGATGACACTGAATGCGACGTGGCTCTGGTTCACTTGGTCTTGGCTTCGATCTTGGCCGAGAGGTCAGTCATGTAGTTCTTTCCGTGCAGACACTGGCGAAGCCTCTACCTTAAGGCCACAGATATGGCAGGAACCGTCAAGCCCCGCCTAGGGCTGCTGCTGGAGAGGTCAGCTGCAGGGGGCGTGTGCAGGTGACAGGCGGAGCTGGAGTGGGTGGTGGTGGGCAGGGCTGAACATTTCTTGAATTTCTTCACAAAAAGGTAGAGATGACTGAAGATGTTTAGGAAGGGTGTTTATAGAAAAATTATGCAGAAAACGGATGCTTTGAGCACTAAATATTTTTATAAATTAATGTAGCAAAATGGCATAGTTAATTACATAAAGATTCCTGGAGACAATGAAAATATATAAAGATATTATGCTATCACATAATCAAAGGGGATCTGTAGATAATTGACACAAATAAGTTAAACCTCAATAAAATTTTTTCTCTGCCTTATTCTGTTGATTGTATTAGGTTGGTTATCAATATTAATCAAGTTTTAAAAAGTGGTCGAGTTCATTTACACACTTTTTACATCCTAACTACCCTTCAGGATGCGACTCAAGTCCCACCACCCGCTAGACCTTTTTCTCCTCTTTCTTTACATGTATAGTCTCGATCGTACAATATGCCTGACTGGACGGTTTTTTGATGGACTTGTTTGTATCACCTGCATAGTTCTGTTGTAGTTGGCAAATGACCCTAATTCCATACAAGTCAATAAAGCAAGACTTTATAACAATTACCTTACATACAAATGGAATTTAAGACCAAGACTCTCGCACTCTATCTGGAAACCTTTTCCTTTTACGTAAGTGCATGATGAGTATCTGGGTGGCGTAGGGTCATTCAAAACTGAATGAGTCTGAAAGGGTAAGAACAACATGGTAGAATTTTATTGAGACATTGAATGTTTTATTTTCAGCACTTCCCAAAAAGGGCTCTGCTTGAGTGCACGTCTGCATCTCTCTTGATATTTTTCACATCTCTTGAGATATGGGTTTTATCGAGTGTCATTCTATTACTTTTTACTACGATGCATAAACAGAATGCCATTTTACCACATCTGTTTTCTACTAGTCTACCTTTTAAATAACTCATCAGTTCAAAATATCATATATTTTAGTTGTGAATTATGGTAATTCATTTCCATATCCCAGATTAAGTACACAGATATTTCAGTAGGACATTGCTGCCTCCATTAAGATTCTTCATCTCTGTCCTGGAATTTAACCTATCGTTGAAATTACAATTATGTGTAATGAACAAGCTAACTGTTCAAGCATGGAAACACGCAACCTCATTTGTGATAATGGGATTTGACTTGCCTTTTTCCTCTCACTTTTAATAATATCATAATGTTGATGCATCTGAATGTAATTAGCATAAGCAGTCTTAAGAAACGCTTTACTGTGCCAGAATACATGGATTAGAATTTTGATTATTATTGTTTTTCCAGGCATTGACTTTTGAGCCCAGGCCAAATGTATTTCTGGTTCTTCAACTGTACTAATCAATATAACTATGAGTGTATGTTTTCAAGATTAATTTTATGACCAGATTTTTTAATGACAAGAATGTTATTCCTCTTCTGTGTCTACTGAAATAGACTGACTTATTTTTGGAGAACAATAGAGGGTAAAAACTAGAAAGCAGCAAGGGAAAAATTTCCTTTTCCTTTGCTTTACTCTCCCTACAAGTAGATAGTGGGAAATTGAGTTAAAAATAAATGTTTCCTTTCCCAGTGATAAATTATTCATGTGAAGTGAAAAGGCAAGTAACATATAATATGGAAGTTTACTCTCCAAAGAAATGTTAACTCAAAAGAAGTTTGGTGGGAAGATGGTGCCCAAAGCGAAGAAGGAAGGCCCTGCTTCTTCCAAAACCAAAGCCAAGACAAAGGCTTCGAAGGCAAAGAAAGCCCTGCTAAAAGGCATCCACAGCCAAAAAAAAAAAAAAGATCTGCATGTCACCCACCTTCTGGAGACCTAAGACACTGGCTCCCAAGGCAACCTAAATATCCTTGGAAGAGTGTCCTTAGGAGAAACAAGCTTGGCCACTCTGGCATCATCATGTTTCCCCTGACCACCCAGTCAGCCATGAGGAAGACAGAAGACAATGATACACTTGTGTTCATTATGGATGTCAAGGCCAGCAAGCACCAGATCAAACAGGCTGTGAAGAAGCCCTATGACACTGATGTGACCAAGGTCAACACCCTGATCAGGCCTGATGGGGAGAAGAAGGCATGTGTTCGACTGGTTCCGGACTATGATGCTTTGGATGTTGCCAACCAAATTGGGATCATCCAAACTGAGTCCAGCTGGCTACTTCTAAATATAAAAATATTATTCTATACAAAAA